>JAVTVY010003939.1:0-39100 GCA_036873755.1 Hanleya hanleyi | reverse complement strand
GTTTTCAATGATGCTGGCAAGACATCATGATGTTCCAAAAATATCAAATCCGTATCGCTGATCAGTATTCTTAATCCGTAATATTCGTTTTAGAGTCGTTATCCAAAAAAGATGTATCTCAGTCACGCTTTGATTGTGACTGTTCATTTGAGCACCATGAGGATATTGAAGTACATGTGTTCATACGGCCCCTAGCCCCGGGTTAAGCGGAAATAGACACAAGTTACGAAACGTAGCGCCATAGATCTTGCACGCTACGTTCGTACTTTGCTATCAGCATGCTATATGTATCGCCAAATTTGAGAAACTTTGAGTGGAGGCGCTTGGTGGAATAGCCCTGTTTTATAAGTTTCTGCAACAATGTTTTGTGACGTTGATTAAAATCATCACATCTAACACAGGATCTAGCAAATGCTACTAAGTGAGATATGTATACGCCATATGCAGGTCCCACTGGAATATTACTATCCAGAAAGGGATAGTTTACGATGTCGAAATTGTAATCATCTCTTTTGTCATAAAGTCGACGAGAGAGAATGCCCGCTTCATTTTTATAGAGATAGAGATCTAAATAAGATGTGCCTGTAGGGCTATCTGTAGTTTCCTTCAAATCCAGTGACGGTGGATATATATCCTTCACTGCGTCATTTATATAGCGATTATCCACAGCGAGAAGATGGTCTATATAGCGTTTGGTGAATGAGAAGAAACGGGCTTTGAATGGATCGGTTTTTGAAAGCGCCTGCATATAGTCATATTCATAAGAGAAGAGATACAGGTCAGCCAACAGGGGTGCACAATTAGTACCCATTGGAATACCTATATGCTGCTGTCACAGCACACAATGTGGATGTCACTGGACTGTTAGGATAAATGAAAAGTAAAGGTTGACAATGTTGTCAAATAAAAAGTATATGTATATTATTTATCAGCTTTATTAAATAAGTTTACAGACTCAAGCAGGTAGATCAAGTTGGTGCTCCTGCAAAATCAAACCATTATTCAGCTGTTTTCACTCGTTCATTTTAAATGGACTGTAAAGCTGAGAATGGTATCCTGAAGCAAGGTAATTTGATAGGTTCAAGAATAATTTTTAATTCAGTGTATTGAAATGTTAATTGACATGTATGCTGCCGGTGGATGAACCTTTGAAATGGAAATTAGGACAGAGACAGATGTGGTTTCGTTTGGCAAACAATAAACTGTGATTTCATGCTTCATTACATTAATGCTGGTAAATTATATTTGATAAATGCACCTCCCGTGCATTTCATATGCAACACCAACAACTTGGACTATTTGGTTGGCTTCGGCATAAGTCATCAGCCGACAAATACTTTCCGATATATAGAAATGACGAGTGGTAAAGTAGGAATCATTGTGTTGTAATGACATAAAATGGCGGCAATAAACTCGCATCGTCCATCTCTACAAGCTGGGGAACCGCCATCCTGTTGAATCTTCCGCTGGAATCCGCCAATCTCACTCCCGTAACTCGTGAAGCATGATGGGAGGTGGAACCCGACTACAGAAGCAAGGCCCATTGAAATGCATTGCAATGAGGGTTCCCCATTATTTCAATAGTGTCCAACAACATTGCCTCAAAATTTCGTCGGGAACCATGTCAAACCCTATTGGAAATCACATGAGTCGTGGGTTCCCCATATGACAATTATTTGGCGGGAGATTTCACGTTGCATTCCTAGACCTCCGTCTGATCGACGGAGGTAAAAACGCTGATTGGATAATACATTTAACGTGGGAAAATAAATTACTACACTTGGTCGTGACGTCTATGAACTATTTTTCACATTGATAAAGTTTTACTACGAAATACTATGTTTACAAGTGCAACAACAACATGGATATCTGCAAGACGATCATTGTGTCCACATACATGCATCGGACTGCAAACTATAATTGTCAATAACCATACATGAAGCAGCAATGGTCGACAATACGTTATTTCGACAGCTTTGAGCTTCATATTTTGTATAGTATACTACTCACGTAGTCTGTAGTCTGCAATTGTTGTTTGGCGAATCGAGTCAGCCCGACATTTTGGATACCGTATACTATCCCATCAGATCTAAAATTAAACGTTTGTTCATTCTTTTTGTAGCATCCGCATGGAGTCTTCCCGAGGTTCGATTACTCCTTGCAATATATAGATCTGGATCTTAGAGACGGATTACGTATTCAAAACGATCTTGTCAGCCTGGCATGTCGTCACCTCGCTGAGAGCTCGCCAACATGTCGCACGTATGATGGCATGCATCGGACATGACCATCTTCATTTTATCAAGCGAATTTCTACGTTCTCACTTCGAACTTCCCTTGATACATCTGGCCCCCTTCAATGTTCAAAGAACTTATAAATAGACATGAGACATCACTGACCTCGAAAATATTTGATATTCGAAATGGGTCGTACAAGAGTGATATTGATTGGCTGACCTATATAGTGAGCACCATATTAGGAGGAATGGCACCGCTAATTGAGGATGATGTCACTCTACTCACCATCAACGTGTACGTTCTGATTGTTTCGTCTCCCATTCCTAGGTGAAATTTACACCTCGGATTTTGAACACTGAATGGGGTCAGATAAATCAAGGCAGGTTCGAAGTGGGAACGTAGAAATCGGCCGGATAAAATGAAGATGGGCACGACAGGATCCGAAATAAATAATGTAGGAAGAACAGCTAATTAACAAGTGACACTTACTATATTCTGTTGTGAAAAGGTCTGCGATATTTTGAGATGTTGTGGAACTGAGCAGCCTTAAAAAGGAGGTGCTTAAACTCTGTTGAGTTTTGGAACTATATCGGTTTAGCGTATACAGTAACTTGTAAGGCCGTGATGCGCCTGAGCCAAGGCCGTTTTTTCGCCGAGAAGGAAACAAAGACAAGGAACGTTTAGATAGATTTAATGATAAAATCTTTCGAATTATTGCATTTATATTTGATTATTAATAGTTATGTGATAAACAGAATATTACACTCGCAAAAGCTCGCAACATATAAAACTTACTCAACGTGTCATACTTTTCATATTAAATTGCCATGAGTGTAATTCCTCCATTTCCTTCATTGCAAGAGGAGTCTGCACATGAGGCCATTGCCGATCCACCAAATGAATCGAATTCTCGACATTTATTTCCTCTGCCGAAGATAACACAAGCTCCGTCGCTGCGAGGGGGTCTGCAGGGTCCAAACCAGAGGCCATCGGGACATGCTCACCAAATTCACGTAACTCACCTCCTTCACTTTCCTGCACAACACTGACAGCTTCGCGCATGGCTTGGACCGTTTTTCAACTTTACGCACGACTGTCTGCACCTCAGGTAGTTGAACAGCCTGCACCTTCTCTCCTACCTTACAATCAGTTTTACCTTCAAACTTCAATAGTCTGTACCTTCTCACCTCCCTTTCTTTCAGCGGATTTATCATTTTTCTCAATATCACGATAAATTTCCATCTGCTCTACACCATTGTCACACACCACAACGGGGTCAGGATAAAGTAGACATCTACAACAGAATACGGCTTCTTAAAAGGCGGCGCGCATGACCAAATGAATGACATCGGCAATATTCCATCGCAAGACCGGGAAGAAAATCAGCACTTTATACTTTAGATCAACATCTACAAATTCCGTCTGCTTCTACCCCGATTATGTCCTCAGCTAGTAAATTAACAAAAGTGTTCATTTTTTTTTCGTCCCAGAACGAGAAGGATGTTTGGTTGACAGTCTCACTGTTGTGGCTAAGCAGTCACGGTTAATCGGCATGATAGACGACATGAAGAGTACAGGTTAATAACACAGCTAAGTCAGCACAAGCAAACAATATGCAAATGAATGTTCCCGATACGATGAATACGAATGAGCCTAGATACAAGCAGCGCGTAATGACCAGCTTGAACTAAAGTTCAGCAAAACTGAGTTGACTTCAACGTTCACAGCCCAGTAAATTCACCTAGAATTTCTCATACAGTTCGATGGCACATTCACGAAACCACAGTACAAAAATCCAAGTGAAACACGATGTAAACCCACAAATATACGAAAATTAAACGAAGTGATTCAAAACACGTACGAGTGAGTGAGTAAATAGAATTTAACGTCGTTTTCAACAAAATTTCAGCTATATCACGTCGAAACAACTAAGCACCACCCAGCCCAGTTGTGTTCCTCCTACTTCAAAGAAGAAATCTATTTTAATCAGTTCACACACGGATCCTCAAAGATGGGATGTTTTGCCCAAGGCTTGAAAGACATGCATGTACTACAGGAATTGGTGGTAAACCCTCAGCGCTGGGCCTGAATCCAGCGTGACATAGAACAGCAATCTGCGGTACACGTACCCCGCAAGTCACAACGAGCGACTCGACCCCCACGGACCTGGGAAGCAGAGTTGGAACCTGAGTCACAAACCGAAACACCACAATGGATACGCTCCTTACGGAAACCTTTCACACCCTTTAAAACACCACCCCTGGTCAAGATACCCACCTCTCCAGAGCGGTGATATGTAGCAAGTCACCGCGACGATGACGGCCTCCATTATGTCACGCAGCTGCCACATCCCTTATATTTCCCGGGTGTTGGGAGTGTGGCCTAGTGGATATTCAGTACCCGTACACGTGCAACATGATACGGTGTTGTACGAAGTCGTGTACGAAGGCAAAACGCCTATAATTTCTCGAAGGCCAGTACCATATACCCAAAATATTCACCCAGGCGTTGCGTAACCTCATCAAGAGCTCGAGCCCTGGTGGAATCAATATCTTCCCGTTTGCGAACATGATCCAAATGGAGTACCACGAGTGGAACCAGAAGTTCCCGATCATCCTCCAGACCAATGTGACCGTACGTTTCAGCAAGACGTTGAATGAGCTGTGTGCACTGGAGACGGATAACTATGTCGGACCCGGTCGGCTTCAGGGGAAGACCATGCTGGATCTTAAGGCTGGTTTGCATGGCGATATCAATGCGCCCCTGCTCCGCGTCTGCCCAGTGCAAAGGGACTACGGAGATCAGGTGACACAGGGCTTTAACCATGTACTCTATCTACCAGTGCGACAAGCTGACATCAGTACCATAAGATAACACCGGACAACCTCTGGCATTTGAAATTGGGAATTTTCGACAAGCACGCTCTCTCAGATTTGTATAATGAAGGTACATTACGTGTACGATGCACGCAACTATATGGACTATTATACCCAACAGGCCGGGGGTGGCCTCCCTGTCTTTGCAGGTTCACGCGTGGGGTAAAAGCGGTCGGAAAACAAGCGGCCCGAATTGGGGTGCAAGCCCTGGGAGATGCGTTCAGCGGTGTCCCCGTCCGAGAAGCATTGAAACGTCGAGCCAAAGAAGCAGGAGGTGTCTTGGTCGCCAAAGCTTAATGAACCGTGGGGAATAAAAGACCTGCACTACCAAGACGCACCAATCGACGACCAACCCATTGAGGACGCACATCGAAGACTCGGGATATCTTTGCGTAAACATGTCCTTAATCCACGCAGAGTCATGCCCCTCCGCCAACAGCAAATTTGATTTGTGGAACATAGACATAGACCAGTGCCGGGATTATGGGTGGAGCATCATCCACTCTCCAGCATCAATGAAATATGGCCCATCGAGTTCACCATCAGCAATGCGGATACGGACTACCTGGATTAGCCCATATGTACATGTATGTCAAAGCCAAGATAGTCAATGGGGATGGCTCCAGAATCGTCGACCGTGCAACGGTGGGCCCGACGACACGTACCCAGGCGTACCCCTGTCAAGCCTACATCGAAACGCTGTTGTCGTATGGGCGAGAGGCTAAAAAATCTCAGTTGACAGTCCCTTTATTGCACCGGGACACAACCGAGCACATGAGCACGGAGAACGACAATACGAGATGGAACCAGCGGAAGGGTTTCTCCGCGAACGGCAACTCGGTCGATCTCATCGGCTGACTGCACGCAGACCTCTTCACGCAAGATCGGTACCTCTTGAACAAGATCCCCATCAAAGTTCTACTGATACGGGCGCCAACGACCTTCGCCTTGATGGCCACTAACCTAGAGGGGCATGTAGCTGAATATAAGATCATCATCCAAGAAGCAGTCCTGTATGTTCGAAAAGTGAAACCGAATCCAGCCGTCCAATTGGGGCAGTTCAAAGCCTTGGAGAAAAGAACAGCTCAGTACCCTATCCGACGTGTGCAAACCAAAGTGTTCCCTGCGCCTGCCGGGAATATGACCGACAACAAAGAAAACCTGTTCTTGGGGGAACTGCCCAAGCGATTGATCCTGGCTTGTGTGGAGAATACCAGTTTCAGCGGAGCCTACCCGTAGAACCAGTTTGATTTTTACATTTCGGCATCAATTTTGTGGTCCTGCATGGGGACGAACAACAGGTCCCATTCACGGCCGTAACACCGAACTTTGGGCGCGACAATTTCATTCGAGACTACCAGAGCCTGTTTAGAGCGACTGGCCAAATCAATCAGGATGAAGGAAATATGATCAGTCGGGAGGACTACGCTAACGGATACACGTTGTTCTGTTTCGAACTGACCCCCACCTTAGAGAACGGCCATCAGCTGAATCTCGCCAGGCAAGGCAACTTACGGTTGGAAATCCACTTTTCACGAGCCCTCCGGAGCACCATAAATGTGATTTGCTAGGTCGTGTTTGACGACATCATTCAAGTGGACAAGGCGCGCAGCGTCCTGTGTGACTTTGCCAGCTAACATGGATACAGACCAGATTACCACCGTGCTGAAAAAGGACCCAGGGACACGCACTATCTTTCAAGGGGCGTTCGACCGAGATATGTTCCCGTTAAACCGTGTGTATCCTGCCGCATACATCCTCAACACGGGCCTGATGGGTCGCCCCGGTCTACATTGGGTGGCCTTGTACTTGACAAAACAGGGAGAATACATTGACCCGTACGGCCTGCCTCCCCTCCATTCTCACCTGATGGCACAGAGACGCGGTGTTGGAACAGTCAAGCGCTGCAAGACCTGAGCAGTAGCGCGTGCGGTCAGTACTGCCAGTTTTACCGTTGCTGGGGACGGACGCTACCCAATATCGTACAGATGTTTGACGAGTACCCCCAGGCCGAGGAGCGAGATGTGCTGGTGTATGACTGGGCTGCAGGTCATTCAATGTATAAGCCCCGTTCTGGGCTTAAGTTCTAACCATTGCAATCTACAAACCCCATTCTGGGCTTCAGTTTCACGTGGTTATTTTCACGTTGTTGCTGTTTCTTAATGTTGTTCTTGAATAAAAACAAATGAGATCTCATCCAAAACAATGTCTTGTGTATTTTCTGTACAATAGGTTACGAGCATAAACAAGTGGCTACAAGACCAATGCTTGAACATAAATGTGGGATTCTAATTTTAACTAAACTGGCATAGGCCAGTCAATGAGTCAGCTGGGAAAGTAGCCAACCAGTGACCTAGGATGGGGTCAAATGTAACCAATCAATGCCCAGAAAACAAACCAATGCAAGAGCACTGCAGTGAGATAGAGAGCCAATGAAATCATTCCACAGATCAAGTACATGTTTTGGTCTAGGTTAAGAGCAGGCATTCCAGCACAAATATTTGGCGAGAACGGGCCATGGCAAGTTAGACGAGCAGGTGGAGTGAAACAACTATAGAGTTCGAGGTGTGAGTAAAGACCAGGAAGACGACGAGAATGTCCAAGGCGGGTGTCCGACTACCGATGCAATGCCCAGAGGTGATATTGATGGAAAGCCGAGGTGGGGCAACACGGATGATGAGCATGTATAACTCCGAAAGAGTGAGGACCGTCTACCTGGACCGCGGGAGAGAGACCAGACCAGCCCCTCTCCCTTTCTGTCTCGACATCACCCGGGCATTATATCAGTCCATGCCTCCAATTGATTCTCCCTACTCAGACACTTTAAAATCATCCAAAGTCTCTTTTTAGGACAACCATTCTTTGCGAAAGAGAAATTCTTGTTAAGCACAATGCGCAACTCCACATTACCTTAGGGAAGCCTTGGCCCAGGCGACTCATTTGGTGCAATTCCCATGTCTCTATGCCCTCTGGTTCTCTGTATAGGACATGTGGAGAAAAGGAGGGTTGCCATTTGTGCTGGACATATAGCTGACGATATTGTCGGGTACCATGCTTGATGACGTGCATTCCGAGAAATTAATATTGGAGTAAATGAAGGACATGTACAGTCGTATTCAGGGGCAGATAACTCTTGCTGCGCCTAAACGCCAGGCTCCGAGCCCTGTACCTCGATGTACTACAAAGCCAGGCCAGTGCCAGTGGAACCAACAAGGGCTTTCGTGTCGTCCAGAACCAGATGCGCTCCTGCACCCAGCAGCGGGATGCGTTCACCTTATTCTACCCCAAGCGCATAGTTCTCCCAGATGGTGTGACCACGACGTATCTGGATATTTAGAGTGATGGATAACCTATAAATGCTAAAGTAAAGGTGAAATTACACCGCAGATATTCCACTGGACTTCTGTCGTTGATGTTATAATAAGGGGAAATAACTGTTGTATATATGTTGTGTTCTCTGTAATGAAAATAAAACCTGTCTTTTTTATCACAAATGTGATTTGGTTCTTTTTTTGTATACCGTAGTTAATCAGTTTATGAAAATGCCCCAGGTTCCGAAAGGGCACGTACACACCTCTTAGTCTTTTCAAATTTGCATATGACCTTTGTGGCGTCACAAAAAGGGCCCGTAGACGCCTCTTGACCCTTTGAAAGAGCTCTGTCGCATTGACCTTGGAAATTTGCATATGACCTTTGGGACGTTACTTCCAGTCACGTGACTCCTGCCCCATTTGAAAGGGCACATTCCCGCGTATTGACCTTTGACCTCTGAGTGGACTTTGCTACTTCACTTCCGGTTCCGGTCACGTGACCGGAAGTGACCTTTGACCCCGCGCACCATTATTATCCGGTATTGTGCGCGTGCGCAAGGGTCAAATGTCACTTCCGGACACGTTACCGGAACCGGAAGTGACGTCACCATTTGCAGTCAGAGGCCAAAGTTCAATACTTGGGAATATTCCGTTTCTATACTACTTAACCCGAGGATTGTACCGAAATTCCTATACTATTTGAGTGAAGAATCGTAAAAACGCAAAAAGTTAAGATAACCACCGAGAGGACATTCTAATTTACCATGTATGAGGTGTTATGTATTTCTTTTAATTTAAAAAAACATGGATTATTGTTCTAGTAGGATGCATGAAGTAACTTTGTCAATGCTCTGTCTAAATGTCTACCGGGTATCGTCTCCAGTATAGACTTTTGGGGCTACAGAACAAGAGTTGGACACAAATTCAATACATGTTAACCTTGAGCATGATATTAAAAGTCTAAACAAATAGGTCTATTCACCGAATAGGCCGGGAAATGCTCATTTTAGAAATATAATTTGAGTCGCCGCTTTATCGGTGATAACCCTTACTGTCCAAAAGTGTCACACTTCATGTGAAGTGTGCCTAGAAGTGCCTCTGAAGAGTACACTGAAAAGGCACTTCAACAACAGAGAAAAATACTGGCACACTTCATAGGTACTTCATTAGAAAAAGGCAGTAGCCAAGGGACTCCTCAAAGACACTTCATGGGCTTTATCAATTTCATAGCAAAAAATGAGGGACTTCAGAGACACTTCTGAGACTTGGTTTTTGCTTGGCATAATCCAAGGTACTCCTCAAAGACACTTCATGGACTTTGTCAGTTCTTCAGCAAAACTTGGGGGACTTCAGGGACACTTCTGTAACTTAGTTATTGTTCGGCCTAATCTAAGGTACTCCTCAAAGACACTTCTTGGACTTTGTCAGTTTTATAGCATAACTTGGGGGACTTCCCCTTACAAAAAATACCTTATAGGATCCTATAAGATTTTGAAAAATCCTATAAGATTCTAAAAAATACTATAAGATTCTGAAAATCCTATAAGATTCAACCCAATAGGATTTCTAGATTATTGGAATTTTCCCACAAACTGTTACAGTAAAATAACACATTATAAATTTGAACTATGTATGTATACAAGTTTCAAAGATATTAATTAGCTCTGGGAATATCCCAGCTTAAAGTTGGCTGATTCGATTTCACTCAGTGACATCAAATCTCATTTCAATGAAACCACTAAACATCAGATTTGTACTTTACAGTTCAAAATAGCTGCAACTGTGTAAAATATTCACATGTGGTTACTGACATATTACTCCGAACTGTGAACACTTTTTTGGACCTTTTAAAGTGATCGGTACCATGCAGGGCTTGTTTTTCCACGGGAATCCAATTCCTGTCAGCACTCCCGCAAAATAATTTGCAGGAATCCAGCAGATTCCCGTAATATTTTCTCAATCTGTATAGAAATGATAGCACTGGATTCCCGTGGATTCCTGTGAAGCTGTGTTGCGAGATTCTATTTGGATTCCCGTGAATTCTAACGAAAAACAAGGCCTGCCATGGGTTTCTATTTGAATAAAATAAAGATATTAATAATATCAGTCTCTCACATATTAGTGTTATCAAAACAGTATCATATTAGATAAGAAATCTTGTTGAATTCAGATTTTATAATCATTCCAAATCCATGATTTTATAGTAAAATTGGACAAAATGGGAAAATATTTTTAGAAGAATCAGTTCTAACATAATGTCAGCAACAAAAAATTCCCATTATTATCACTTGTTTAAATATAATATATATATAATTTCTGTTTCTGATAGTCTTTTTTCCTCTCAACTGTCTCGTCAAAATGGGTGGAGTTATCTGCCATTGAAAATTTAATTGAACACCGGGGGCACCACCAGTCGACAAAAAAAAATGGCTGACCTGAATCAGGTGG
Organism: Hanleya hanleyi; assembly: GCA_036873755.1. NCBI lineage: Eukaryota > Metazoa > Mollusca > Polyplacophora > Lepidopleurida > Hanleyidae > Hanleya > Hanleya hanleyi. The sequence goes on along the minus strand of JAVTVY010003939.1, from coordinate 28,227 downwards.
ATTTGTTCATGTTAAGCTAGAACTATGGAGGGTTGAAGAACTGTATTGCAGATGGTGATGAGTGCAGCTAGTGATAGGGTAAGTAAATTATAAATGTAACTATAATTTTTCTGTTTTTCATAACTTAATAAGCAAAGAACAGGGCTGAACAGTGATGTAGACCCGGGAGTATCAGCTATTATCAACAAGTTTCCCTTGGCATATTAAAAAATTGATATTGGCCTCAATAAATATTGCTATATGGACTGCAGGTTGTAATAATGTACTTCACCTTATAATTGCAGTCAAATTTAATGGGTCATATAGCATGGCTTTCACAAAGAAATATCCATATTTCTGTCTCAATATCACTTTCAGATCTACCCAGGTTCATCTAGGCAGTGTGAATTGCCATTGTTATGATTGTGTGAATTGTCAGCTTGGAAACCCCAGGCTTGGGGACCTCATATGAAGATTGGCATGCACCCCTGGAGGAAATCCCCTGAGGGTGAGATATTTTTTATCACAAAACTGCTTGTATACTTCCTATTCATGTAAAAACAGGTGGATTTAACTGGTTGGGGGGATGGTAGCTCTAAATAAATTATCTTGTTGTTTTCAACTGTTTATTGATTTATAAAATTTATTGATTTTTGTTCCTTGCAGAAGATTGTAGAATATTTTCATACCAGATTTTTGACAAAATGCTAAAGAAATATGTTTTAAAATATATTGATAATAAAATGTTAGCATAACCTATTTTTAGCTGTAATCAGAAAAAGTATAATCAATTATGATTAGACTTTCATCATTATAACAGGCTATATTTTCCTTGTCTATTGATTGCACTATTCATATACTAAAGCTAGGGATCTTCACACACTGCAATTGTACATTTCTACCCACATCTTGAGAAATGAGAACATTTCATTTCATACATTCATTTCATTTCAAAAATTTAAAAATACAATTTGTAGTTAATAAACATTTATTTGTTATTTGAAACCCTGTATGGAGATTTAGTTGAACCAGAAATTAACAAAGACAAATTAAAATTCACATGATTGTTTCTCTTCAATTCTAATGGCTTCTTACATTGTATACTTTCATATTCCAGAATACAGCTGCTACACGGAACTCGGTTCACTTCCAGCAGCTACTCGACTGACGGGAAATTTAATGAGCACACCTAGGTATGGTTGATTTCTTCATAGTGTATATTGGTTAGAACGTCACACAAACTGTTTATCTCCCTTGTTGTATATCATGGAGTACTAAAGAAAGGATAATAAACATCTTCATCAATCTTTAGTAAATCGTACGGATGTGTTCCATTCTTTACCCGTTATGGTAGTCAACCTATTCAATCGTCCTGAGTGTATTAAAAAAAAGAAAAACTGGATTGCATGCATATGGAACCATATATACAACTGATCAGGTTTTAATTATATGCATGTATTTATCGCTACAGGCCAAGAAGTCCACAATTCAGACTGGTGGGTTTCAGCAAAGGTTGGATTACATCCAAGTGGACCTCAGGGCAACTAAAGCAAACTATCCTTCGAAAGATCTGCTGCTTCAAGTTCAAGTTGGACAAGAAAACTGTCACCCTTGAATAATAATACTAATATTGCAATAAATTATCATACCAAATACATGCATATATAGTACTGTGCTGTATTTTGTCTGAAGATTTGTGCTAGGAGTTATATAAACTACACGTTTCTTGTTAAGAACCATCAGGTTTATTGTAAATATTTTATGATGTACCGGTACTGTTTTGTCTCACTCCCAGTGTTTTCTCTAAATAAAACGTGCTGTGCTCAAATATATATTTTTGTCTTCTTTTCCGGGAAAGTAAATATCTCGTGGCTACATACGTTTCATTACACGGATTTGCTATGATACTAATAAGGTACTTCAAGAGCACTTCAGAAGTGCATATGAAAGGTATCCTTCTGTAGAAGAGTGGACGAAGTTCCTTGCCATATAAGGACATTGAAGTGCCTCAATTAGTCTAATTACATGTAGGTACTTCAAGAGCACTTCAGAAGTGCCTATGAAGGTTACCCTTCTGTGGAAGTGTCTATGAAGTGCCTTTGCATTACTTAATTAACATATTTGAGGTACACCTCAAAAGTACTTCCAAGTGACTTCATTGTGACTTCAATGCCCTTATATGGCATTGCCACGAAACAATACCCACACTGCAAGCCACACTTTAAAGTTACTTCAAAGACACTTCTGGACAGTAAGGGAAACGACTGGAACGGAGCAGCTTTGACCAGCTTGTTTTGAATGCGGTTGCTTTCCAGCTATTACTGCTGTTTCACTGCTGAGTCCACCTGATCACAGCTGTTTTGCCGCTGCTGTGATATATACTTGGACCAAAGTTTTCTGAAACACGACTAAATATCCCTTGTTTGAACCACTTGAACTTCCGTTACACCATACTACCATTTAGGAGACATAGTGGTTGTTCAGTATGAAACTGAGGACAGCTCCATGTGACGTCATAATGCTAACATACGGCAGTAAACCTATGTGGTGAATAGCGTAGATATTAATGCTGAGAATATATGCTGTTTCGACAATGGACCTATGATAAGAAATACGTGGCTATATACAAAGCCCTTTCTGGTCAACTTATTCTGAACAGATAAAACCCCAAGTGATATCGTCCGGTGAAATACAAAAACATATACTTGATCTTTTAATAGTGTGGAATAATTTATAATATATAATAGAGTTCAAACTAAATCATATTTAAGGAAGATATGACTGTTCAATTACATAAACTAGAACCTGGAAGGCCTGGATACTTCCCCCAAGTGACCCTGTACGGCTGAGATAAAAACAAAGCCAACAATCACGTTAAAAAAATCTTGGATATCATTTAGACAGATTGAATCAATAATTAGAAACATGGTTATTCATTTCCAAATACTCTCTTTTTAGGAGACTTTTTGAAGCTGGCATTTAGATACGGGCCCCAAATGAGGACATACACGTCAAATACAAGAACAAATTCTGATTGCAAATGGCATTGTCAATTATACTGAGCAAAATATAATATTTTTAGACATATTGGACGAAATATAGGAGTATTATGGTTGTTCAAATACACCTACTTCCTGTTTTCGTAGAATTCCGCTGACCTATGCATTGCTTAGCAAATATTCAATGTTAGATCCTATCGAAGTATCACAGAAAGTTTGGTGCTTTTGTCCGGCGTGTCCCCTTGAACTTCTATATCCCGGCTGCAAAGATCAGTCTAGTTTTGCTGGTGGACTGACAATACAAGGGAGACAACTATAGTAACAAGCTTGTATGGATTAAATGGCCCTGTTTAACATAATGTGGGAAATCCCCAGTTTGGAGACCGAAAATCCCTAGTTTCGAAAGGAAAGCCACGTCAGCTTGTTTCCATCGTAGCCTTTTAATTCAACAGAGCTCACGGCATTTTACAGAATTTTCATCAGTATCCCATAAGTATAGCATACAGTGCTTTCCTCAGTTAATATGAAGGGACATACCTCAATGGAGACCGAGACTGGTGCACTTGATCTGATTATTTGGATCTCATTAATATGCTGATCGATATCAAGCCGCACAGACACAGTTTCCGGGTACTGACAGCGCTAAACTGGAGACAGGTTAGTTCGATATGCATACCCAACATGATATTTAATAATTTGATATCATACTATAATTCAAACTTTGTTTGTTTGCACGCTATGCAGGTCTACGCTAGAACAAATAAGTGAAAAATTGGCGGTTGCACTCCAAGTGTCTTTCAAACAAAGTTGGCTAATGGCGCACTGCGAAAATGACCTCAACTCAAATATTTTGTGTTGAAATCAACACGATTTATGTTGACTCAACATATCAACATGGAATCGTGTTGATATCTACATAGAATCGTGTTGATATGTGTTTACCTTATTTCGTGTTATTTGCACATATTGAAAAAAATATATATCGATATATAGCCTATCATGGATGGGCAGCAGATAGTGATAACTCAGAAACTCTTGCTGTGATAGGTGAGTAAAGGGTAAGGGGGCGTGGCATTCCTATCGGCAACAACAACCAACAACCGATGTTTTCGGGCTACAGATAGTGAAAGCCGAAAACGAAATGCTTCTTGGCTTCCACATCAATTGTTATTTGTCTTGGACTCTCATACCAAACACATTTCGGGCAGTTTTACGATTACCAGCTCGCAAGACATTCTAGAATTTCTTAAGTTCCAACTGATCTGTTGTGTTGTCTGGGGAAACTGCGACCAGCATAATCTTTATTTGACAAACTTCTCAGAATAAAAAAAAACAAAAAACAACAACAAGTAGTTAGACTAGTCTGTGGTCCTGGTCGCCTTGCGTGGCTCTCGCTAAATGGACAGGTTCCCATAACTTGAACTTATCACGAACTGAAGTAAAAGACAACGAATAATTCATCTCCAACTTATTTATATGAACTGTTCTCCAAACGTCATTGGTATCTTCATGTTCATCATGGCATAGTTATAACAATCCAGCGTTGGTGGATGGACGATGGGGTGACGTACAGAGAGGTACGATCACAGGACCGTGTCATCTCAGTTGTTCAGTGTTCTGCCGCTAAGGGTAGGAATACACCAGAGCCGTCATCGCAATGCGATTCGCATATGCGTTGTCGCAACAAATTGAACAAGTTGCAAAAAGAAGTGGTGAACACACTATTCGCATTGCGTTGAGTATCGGTTGCGTTATAGCTTTGCGTTGCCGTTGGAATTGGGAATTTTCCATTTTTTGACGCGCGGCACAGGCCTACGCATTGCCTTTGGAAGGTCAAGGACATTATTATGCACACTTTGGCGCCTACTTGGTGCTGAATTACCATACGTTATGTTATTTAAATTAGGTATAGGCATATACGCAGCCTCCATCGCAGCCAAAAGACGCATATGGTGAATGCACGGACAAATGCGTTGTCGCGAGCGTTGCCGCCTGCGCCAACGCAACGGCTCTGGTGTATTCCTACCCTAACGGTAGATATCGGAGGCGACGATTCTGTCTACTTCGCCCGCCATTTTTAAACTGAAAAAGCTATCGCACAAACCAACAGAATGGACATATCATGAAGTGACATACCTTAAGGTCAACTGTAATCCAATCTAATTAAAATTAAATCCTATCTGCTTTCCATTTCGATATGTCGCTCAGAGCGACATGTACGATTGGGGAGTATCGATATGTCACTCAGAGCGACATGTACGATTGGGGAGTATCGATATGTCGCTCAGAGCGACATGTACGATTGGGGAGTATCGATAGGATATTAATTTATTAAGATTTAGTGTAATCCCGCCATAATCACTCGTGACGTGGGAAGCTGTGTTGGTTTGTTGAATAGCTTAGAAATTGTGGGTGAGATAGGCAGAACGATGAACCGATAGTTGAGTCGCCTCCGATACGACAGAAATAATGGATTTTTTCCCCCAATCTATCCACAGCTATGCCGAGAGGAGACACTAAACAACTAAAATGAGTGGGTTTAGAGATTTCGTTGTTCTATTTTCAGACTCTGTCTGAAGCGCGTTTCCTTCTTTCTCTTTATATATATGGTAGCATGAGGTAACATCAACATCGCTTAATCAGCGTTGATTTATTGAGAACAACATCGAATATAGAACATTGTTTTATTGATTTGAGACACGGTCCTGTGGGTACGATACTACAACTAAACCGCACATATATGACTGTAAAGCTATCCTCGCGAGTCCCTGTATCATTCGATACGTGCTTCTCCAGGAGGATTGTTAACATGTCAAACATACTGTTCTTCACAAACCACGAGCGTACTACTTTCTCACACCTTACCCCATTTTTGAGTAGTCTAGGCCTGCCACATTTTTATCTAATATGATTGTAGATAAACTTGTTATAATACCACCCTCAATCTTCATGATCCAGGTTTCAATTTTGATTTATATAACTGCGTGTCCATGAGTCATTGACAAATAGTTATAATTCATTTACTACTGTTGCCAACATACAGAGTAGGCCTACATAGACTATTTTAATATACCTATACAAACATGTGTACGGAATTGTGAGAACTCTATGTGAGTGCATAATGTACCCATAGTGTATGCAATATGTAAACAAATTACTCGATTATTTACTGGATGAAATCTTATTCAGATTCTGATACACTAGTGGCTCACTCAGAGAAGTGTACAGCCAATTATATTGTGATGCAAATAAATATGTGGATTTATATCCAATTATTTATTAAAGGGCACCTTCTTGGTAAAACACAAATACTTGTGCTGGATGGGCTGTCCCGTACGAGACTCGAACTCATGTGAGTGCCAAACTCTGAGGGCGCGAGTTCGAGTCTCGCACGGGACTGGCCCATCCAGCACTAGTATTTGTGCTTTATCAAGAACGTAAGTTTCGTCCTAAAAATAATTGTTTGTAAATCTTACCTAAATGACATTAGTATATATAAGTGGATTGTTCCACTGAATAAGACGGGAGAACGAAACACAAACGGAAATATTGGTATTAGACTGCTCAACTCCAAGACATTTACTACAAAAAAGATCGGGCACAATCGGGCATTACCGTATAATTGTATGTTAACTAAAATATGTTAACTCAATTAAAGTTCAACTTAATTACCCACCTCGCGAATCATACTTTTGTTGGACAATATAAAAAAAGTTAGAGATAACCATATTCTGATTCAGCGAAACTACATAATAAACCATAGTCATAGTCAAGCTCCTAATGGACCGCTATATACCGTGTGGGTAGAGTAATGTGACGTCATCAATGGTAGAGAAAGCCTATTTAAGATCCAGCCCCCTTAGTAGTAGAGAAAGCATCAACCCAGTATATTTACCCTATGACCTTTGTGGTGAGTATTACAGTAACGCCTAAAAGAGAGCTATCCCGTTAGAAGGTCAAAATTGGTCATTTCTTTTTATTTCTTCGTTCAGATATTCACTATTTCGCCTAACATTTGGTGAAAAAAAAAATGAAATCAAAATTCTAATTAGAAGTGCTTTAATATTAGGAGTAGTAGAGAGAAGCTAAATCCGCGCTAATTTCACCCGGATGTAATGACGTCACAGGGGAGGATTTGAGGAGGAACTTGATCACGTGACGATCATGTGATCAAGGCATGTACTGACCTATCTAGGCTATAGTTCCGGCAACCTTTGACCTCGAATTCTTCCGCGGTGATGCGGTCTAGTGGTGATGCGGTCGCGGGAGAAAGGTTCCGCGGACAGAAAGTAGTCCCATGGGTTGACTTCCAATGTTAATGTATACGGGGAATACCTAAATAGACGTTTTGTGACCTTGGTGGGTCCCTAGTGGACCGATTGGGTCGAGTGAGGTATCAAAGTGAAACATTCGTCAATGGGCATCTGATGGGCTGGGTGTGGGATTGAAATATCGGCATTCTGCGCATGCGCGGTGGCCAAAGGGTATGAAAATAGACGTTTTGGAGCTAGGGGAGCCACTAATGGTCCAATGGGGTCATATGAGGTATCAATGTGAAGCAATCATGAAGGGGCATCTGACTGGACTAGCGGCTCGGGCGTTGTCACCATTCTGCGCATGCGCAGACAGAGAATTGTGGGAAAAGGGTATGGAAATAGACGTTTTAGGATCTAGGGGAGTCCCTAATGGGCCGGTGGAGTCGTATGAGGTATCAATGTGAAGCCTATGTGAGGGGGCATCTGACTGGACTAGTGGCTCGAGCGTTGTGACCATTCTACGCATGCGCAGACAGGGAATTGTGGCAAAAGGGTATGGAAATAGACGTTTTGGGATCTAGGGGAGCCCCTAATGGGCCGATGGAGTTGTATGAGGTATCAATGTGAAGCCTATGTGAGGGGGCATCCGCCTGGACTAGTGTCTCGGCCGTTGGGTGCATGTAAAATTAGGATTTTTTCCCGAAACCATAAAAAGCGGAATACGGACTTTACCCCTAAAATAGGGGAAAACACCTATCAACCCTAGCCAAAAGGGCTAATATCGGTCCCCGGGATTATTGGGGCCTGCCTATCAAGTCAATGGGGTGGGTGCATGTAAAATTAGGATTTTTTCCCGAAACTATAAAAAGCGGAATACGGACTTTACCCCTACAATAGGGGTCTGTATTATACAATATAAGGGAAAATGCCTGTATGGGGTATGGGGATGGTCATTTTTTTTTTCGTGGGCTTTACTATGGGTTGTGGGGTCGCGTTTTTCTCGTCTCGCCAAGAAAATGACAATGGGAAGGGTCCCGGAGCGAAACGGTGAAATTTTTGGAAAAAGTCACCGAGGCCTGGGTAGGCCCATAGGCCTATACTGCATGGCTATGGGTGTATATGTCCATACGGGGTGGACGTTTTGGGATCTAGGTGGGCCACTAATGGTCCGATGGGGTCGAGTGAGGTATCAATGTGAAGCCTATGTGAGGGGGCAACCGATGGGATGGATGTAGGGTAGGAATATCGTCATTCTGCGCATGCGCAATAGACAAAGTGTATGGAAATAGACGTTTTGTGATCTAGGGGAGCCACTCGTGGGCCGATGGGATCGAGTGAGGTATCCATGTGAAGCCTATGTGAGGGGGGCATCTGGTGGGGTGAGTGCGGGGTTGAAATATTGTCACTCTGCGCATGCGCAGTGGACAAAGGGTATGGACATAGACGTGTTGGGGTCTAGGTGGGCCACTAGTGGGCCGACGGGATCGAGTGAGGTATCCATGTGAAGCCTAGGTGAGGGAGTTAGACTAGGGTGTCGTTTCCATTCTGCTGCGCAGGTCACGTGGGTTGTGACGGTTTTAGTAAAACTACCTCCAAACCCAGAAGAGTTCCAATGTTCCCCTTAGACGTCCGGATGTTCAACCTCTGGGGGTTTTTCCCGGCCCGGCCCGGCCCGCCCCGGCCGCAGCGCGCTTGCGCGGGTTATTCCGGAAGTGCGCGGCATCATCGGCAGTGCGCGGATTCATGTCGGGTCAAAAAGTCAAAGGTCACATCCAGGTCAACAGGTACAAGGTCTCCCTTTCGGCAAGGTTCGGAGGAGACAATGTTGCGGCATCGATATACAGAGCTTGACCCCCAAAAGGGGATTGTAAATTAACCTAAGAAGGATGGGCAGTTCCATTTGGACCAATCAGCGGTCGAGAAAAAGAGCCAATGAGCGATCGATAAAAGAACCAATGGACGGGTACTAGAATTTCGCTCACGTCTGCGCCTCCACCCGGCTACTGGGATGCTTTCGCCTACGTCCGCGCCTACATCCGGGTTCTTGTACACCCGGGTAATGTTTTCTGGACATGGATGGGTTACCTTTGGCTCCATTCTAGGCCACTGATTGGCTAATACGGTGTTCAAAGCCAGTTTCATGCATTATGCTCATATAGAAAACACACAAGACAGGGTTTTTGGTGAGATCTCATTTTGTTTTTTATTCAGTAACAACAACAACGTGAGAACAACCACGTGAAAACTGAAGCCCAGAACAGGGGGGCTTGTACATTGAAAGAACTGAAGCCCAGAACAGGGGGCTTGTACATTGAAAGAACTGAAGCCCAGAACAGGGGCTTGTAAACTTAAGCCCAGAACAGCGGGCGTGTGTACATTGAAAGAACTTAAGCCCAGAACGGGGCTTGTACATTGAAATGATGGGCGGCCCAGTCATATACGAGTACATCGCGGTTCTCGGCCTTGGGGTACTCGTCAAACATCTGTACGATGGTAGATAAGGGTCTTCCCCGGCATCGATGGTAAAACAAGCAATATTGTCCGCACACGCTACTGATCAGGCTTTGCAACGTTTGACTGTTCCAACACCACGTCTCTGTGCCTTGATCCATGAAATCTGTTAAATCGGGATGGAGGGGTGGCAGGCCGTACGGGTCAAAGTATTCGCCCTGCAATTCTGTCAAGTACACGGCCGCCCAGTGTTCACCGGGCCGATCCATCGGGTCCGTGTTGAGAACGTAAGCAGCAGGATACACACGGTCTAATGGGAACACATCTCGGGCGAACACCCCTTGAAAGACCATACGTGTCCCTGGGTCATTCTCCAGCACGGTGGTTATCTGGTCTGTATCCATGTTAGGTGGAAAAGTCACACAGGACGTTGCGCGCCTTGTCCACTTGAATGATGTTGTCAAACTCGGCGTAGCAGATCACATTGACGGTGGTCGCGAGGGCTCGTGCAAAGTGGATTTCCAACCGTAAATTGCCTTGCTTGGCCAGGGCCAGCTGATGGTCGTTCTCTAAGGTGGGGGTCAGATCGAAACAGAACAACGTGTATCCGTTCCCGTAGTCCTCCCGACTGATCAAATTCCCTTCGTCCTTGTTGATTTGACCGGTGGCTGTAAACAGGCTCTGATAGGCTCGAATGAAATTCCTGCGCCCAAAGTTCGGTGTTAAGGCCGTGGCTGGGACCTGTTTGTCCATCCACATGCAGGGCCACAAAATTGATGCCGAAATGTTTTAAGTCAAACGGATTCTCTGGGTAGGCTCCGCTGAAACTGGTATTTTCCGCACAGGCCAGGATCAATCGCTTGGGTAGTTCCCCCAGGAACAGGTTTTCTTTGTTGGCGCCCACATTTCCAGCAGACACAGAGAACACTTTGGTTTGTACACGTCGGATAGGGTACTGGACTGGTTTTGTTTCCAAGGCTTTCATGTGTCCCAATTGAACGGCTGGATTCGGTTTCACTTTTCGGACATACAGAACTGCGTCTTGGATAACAATCTTATAGTCAGCTGCATGCCCCTCTACGTTAGTGGCCATCAAGGCGAAGGTCGGAGGCGCCCGTATCAGTCGGATTTTGATGGGGATCTTGTTCAAGAGGTACCGTTCTTGCATGAACATGTCTGCGTGCAGTCGACCCATGAGATCCACCGAGGCACTGTTCGCAGTGAAAGCCTTCCGTTTGTTATATCCCACATTGTCCACCGTGTCCATGTGCTCGGGTGTGTCCTGGTAGAATAAAGCGGCTGTCAGCAGATTTTTTAGCCTCTTGGCCATACGACAACAGTGTCTCGATGTAGGCTCGATAGGGGGTACGTGTTGGTCGAGTCACTGATGAGTTTGTCGCTGAGAAAAATATCCACCTGTTGAAACATCGAGGGCAGCCAGAGATTCGTCGGGCCCACCGTTGCAGCTTGGATGATTCTGGAGCCATCCCCATTGACGACCTTGGCTTTCACATACAAGTATGTATGGGCTAAATCCACATAGGCCGTATCCGCATTACTGATGGTGAACTCGATGGGCCCTGTTGCGTTGATGCTGGACAGCGGGAGATGCTCCACCCATAATCCTTGCTCGGCACTGGTCTGTGTGGGCGGCACGGTCCACAAATCAAATTCACTGTTGGTGGAGGGGCAGGACTCGGCGTGGATCAAGGACATGTTTAAGAAAAGATATCCCGGGTCTTCGATGTGCGTCGTCGCTGGGTCTTCGATGTGCGTCGTCGCTGGGTCGGTCGTCGACTGGTGCGTGGTCTCGGTGGGGCAGCTCTTTTATTTCCTACGGTGCGTTGTGCTTTGGCCACCAAGACGCCTCCTGCTTCTTTGGCCCGTCGTTTCAAGGCTTCTTTGGGTGCCGTACCCCCCAAGACATCACCGTCCACTTGCAGTCCACTGCGTACCGCTTGTTTGCCGATTGCTTTCACCCCGCGCGTCACCAAGGGCAGGAACGTTTTGACGATGCTCCCGAGTATGTTCCCCAGCCCATGTCCTCGTTGCATGCGCTAAAGACCGGAAAGCCACCCCCGGCCTGTTGGGCATAATAGTCCATATAGCTGCGTGCATCGCAATCGTAAGGTACTTTCATTATGCAAAGTGGGGAGCACGTGCTTGTCGAAAATGAAGTGTCAGCACCACTTTTCCTCGTTCGAATGCCACCGGTCGTCCCGTGTCATCTCTTATATCCACCGTGATCGTGTTGATGTCGGTTTGTCGTACGGGCAGGTGGAGCATGTGGGTGAAACTATGGGTGATTTGATCTCCATACCTCTTTTTAATGGGGACCACCCGTAACAGAGGTGTGTTGTTATCGCCCACGATTTGGTTGTCCACCACGTCCGAGTAGACGTAGAGTCCGTACATACCCGACTTCATATCCATCGGGATCTCGCCTTGGTGGGTGGTGGGACCAGCGAACGTCTGTAGATCGAAACCCAGCATTTGCTGTAGGATAGGACTCAGTACGACACTCGCGTTGGCGGTGACAATAAGCTGTGCCTTGTCATTGTGTGCGTTGTAATCGAAGTCCACGTGATTCTTGAAGGGAAAGGATTTGATGGGTTTTGACGTAATCGTGACCTCCCGTAGAGCCTTATAGTGCAGCAGTCTTGACAGCCCACCCATGAACTCCTTGGGAGTATCGTATTGGCCTTCGGGGAGGGTGAGTCGGGTGTTTTTGCCTTCGTAGGTCACCTCGTACCACACTTCATTGGTTCGCACGTTGTACCACGAGTAAGGGTATTGGATATCCACGAGGCCACATTCCCAGCGCCCAGGTAAATGCAACGGTTGCGGTAACCGGGTCACGTACTTGGCCACGGTGTTGTCAGGAAACACATCCAGCGAACTGTTACTGGATAGGGTGAGGTAAAACATGGCGACTGAGCTGTCCTGCTGCTGCTGTTGGTTTTAATAGGTGTTCCAGGCCTTGAGCGGTTGTGTCCGGCGTCGTGTTCGTCGCGTTGACTTGCTACGTGTCACGGCTCTGGAGATGTGGTGTGTCCTGATCGAGGGTGGTTTTTTAAAGGTCTGAAAAGAAGGTGCCCGTTGTGGTGGTGGTGTTTTGGGGGGTGACTCCGGTTCCCATTCGGATTCCCAAGAAGGTAGTGGGCCACTCGGCGATTGCTGGGTTCGCTGCATAAAGGCCCAGCGGTGGGGGTTCCCCACCAATTCATGTGGTACATGCATGTCTTTCAAGCCTTGAGCGAAGACCTCCCATCCTCGAGGATCCGTGTGCGACCTGCGTTTACGCATCAGGTCATTCACTAAATCCGTCATGTTTGTCCCCGGGACCACCTGATTCTGTACCAGGAGTTCGCCTTTATCATTCCAAGTCATGTTAGGATTCTGTTTCATCCGTTGTAATACCAGGCCAGCTTTTTTTTTGAACGATGCAGGTACACTCTTCAGGACTTCGTCTTCCACCCACTGTGGGGCTGTGGGTGCTACCCCTGGTAATGGCGGCTGTTGGAGCGGTGCTGAGGTCGGCGGTGTGCCACGTGGTGGTGGTGGGGTAGAGGGTTTTGTATTGGTCCATGAACGTCATGTACCGTTGAAGCGTCTCATTGTACCGTTGTACTTTCTCACTGTCGCTTAACCCCGGTCTCTGTAAGATCTGTTGCATCTCTCCATCGAGGGTGTTTATGGTCTTCACCGTAGGTGGGACAGGGTAGGGCGATTGGAGGTTTTGAAGGAACCGTGGTTCGACGAGGACCATTTTTTCGTGTGGTTCATTGTCGGCCGAAGAGTCCACCCAATACTGGACCCAACACGGAAGCGGCCAACAGTGCTAAGATGGCCCCGAGAAAGCCGCCTTTCTGTAACACCTTTTTCTTTTGTGTTTGAGGGACCCGCTTGTGGACTAGGGTTCGGAGACCTGTCTTATGCTTGGCCAACTTGGTCTTCTGAGCCGGAGTCAGTGGTACGTTGCCTTTTAACAGATTGTACCCGATCTCGCACAGACAGCGTATACGGTCAGGGTCCGCACCGCGTACAATGGTTCGGACTAACTCGGGTGGGGCCGTCTTCAATACACGGAGCGTGGGAGCGTGCTTCCGTACTCGCGCAGACATCATGTACAACTAATGCTAGAACCCACAGCTCTGCTCTTTTTATCCACCTCAGAGAACAGAGACAAAGTCAACCCTGCTGCTATTCATTCTTTTCATTATCCCCATCATCAAACACACACATCCCAGCTGGAGGGCGCCACTGTGGGTGTGTTTACATTATTTTTGCATGTACACGTGGTGGGCCTCTCCGGGAAAGATGCCGGTCCGTAGTCGAAGGTGCTCGGGGGTGGCTTGCTTGAGGTCGAAGAGCATATACCCGTGCTGAGGGGTTGTGGCATCTTTAAAGGCTTCCAGCGCAAACGGTGTGCGGCCGGGATATATCTGTCTCGCCAGGTGCAGCAGTTGAGTGGTATCTCTCGGGTTTTTGAACACCACCAGGTAGTGGGCATTTAAGCTGATGTTCCGATGTTCTTTGTTTTTACTGAACAGATTCTGCACAATGTAGGTGATGCTGAGCCGTCGATGATGGCTGCCTTTGGTAAAGAGTTGGGTGACCCGTGCATCCGTCTCCGCCATGAGATCATCCAGAACCACCAAGGTGTCGGGTTCCAAATCGGCCAGGTTGGGTAGGCCTTCCACGAACGTGATGTGGGGGCATTGCTGCATACGCTTCCTGCCATTCTCCGTAACACCACACGACTCGGGCAATGGGTGGGGTGATCATGCTATCGGCGTGTTGAAGGAGCTTCCTGACGAAGTGCGTTTTGCCGGAACCCGTCGGTCCTGCGATGACGCAAGTGAAGGGATGCTGCCACCGAGGGTCCATGGTTCGAGGTGTATCCGTTGTCGTGGTAACCCGCTCTTGTAAATTTCGTACGGGTGAACTGGAGTGGTGGGTACAACGTCGGTCGTCGTTGTCTGTTCACTGCGAGGGATGATGGGGGTGGGTACAACGTGGGTCGTCGTTGTCTGTTCACTGTGAGGGATGAAATCCGGTGGGTCTTCAGACGTAGTGGGCGTACTTGGTATAGATGTGGAGCTTGGTGTGGAGCTCGACGTGGCTTGTACACGGGGTGTGGTGGTGACTGGGCTCGATACGGGGTTGACTGGTGCTATCTGTAGACTGGTTTCACTGATGGCTGGTGTTCTCAGTTGGTAAAGTAGCGTGCTGACATAGGCTACGTCGTAAAACACACCTCCGTACAACACACTCAGCAGGGTTAGCAATATCACCACAAAGCCCACTTGCGCTTTGCGCGTTTTGGAGACGCTGTGTTCAGAGGCAGCTGCTGTTTGTCCATAGCACTGTGGTCGGACGTGGAATGAAGGATGACGGCCGTGGTGTCTGGCTTTATAGTCGTTTCACCTGGTTGGCAGCGACCCAGGAATTGAAGGAACTGGGCCAGCCTTGCCATTTGACGAAATGAAACAGTTTGCCACGTCGACGTTCCGTTTTCAACCACCAAGATGTTCACTTGCACAACTTGCCAGAAGCAGTTTACTCGCCCAGAAGATTTGCGACGACACGATTCCTCCATCCACAACGGTACACTATATACTTGTATAACCTGCGCACAGTCATTTAATCGGGAGGATCATTTACTGTGCCACGAACGCTCACTCCACGAGGGCGCGAAGGAACAATGTAATGAATGTGGTCAACTCTTCAAACGACGCAGTCAGTTAAGACAGCATCAGCGGTTGATTCATGCCCCGGTACCATGGCATGAGCGACAACTTCCTACTGAAGAGGAGCCGCGGAAGGTCAGACCCAGTGAAGATAAGCCCGGGGACACGAACGCCACTGGTGATGCGATCACAGAGAGCCCGCCTATACCCACAGTTCAGAAGAGCCTAGATATCCAGCCAGTCCCTAGCATTGCTGTTGCCAGTCATACGCCTGACGACATCGGACATTTTCTGGAAGATGCAGTGGATATTCCTAGCGATCTGTTACAGGACGCCCATCCAGTGAATGACATCGATCGGCGCCAATGGCCCATGATACGGCACATTTTCCACCGTGATCGCCCCATTCCAGATATCTACAATTTCCCACTGACCGACCGCACCCGTCTACGCAGCTACGTGGAAGCCATCTTCAAAGATCAAACTACGGCCTTCAAATTGAATGTCGCTTTCGGGTACATCTTACGTCACAAAAGACGGGCCAGTTACGGTATTATTATCCCGGCAATAATATCTATGTGTCTGACCAGCCGTTCACCATCATTAACCGGAGGTCACTAGAGACGATGCTGGAGATACTGGACACCGTGGATGCCTTGAGATGGGCACATCGTCAACGCCCCAACATACAATGGGTGGTAGAGAGGGTAACCAATGTCACGTTTTTCCTTACCAAGCTGACCGACCACCCCATCGGTTGAATGCGTCACCCGCGCACTGATGAATACCATAACATGCCGCACATACTCTCTATGTCTACATGCTGATCGTTGACTTGAGCTCAGTAAACATTAAATGTGACGGTGCGTTAAATAATAAAACATGATGTTTGATATTTCAATTTTGTTTTGCTGTGAACATACTAAACATGCCCAGGGTGGCTCCCCCAGCCTGAGTATGGTGTAACATTGGGGATAATAAACTGTATAAACCTTGCTGAACTTGTTGTTATTCATGACAACCGCTTTCCGCTATACTTGGATGAAATATATACCCCGATGTGATATAGTGCCCTTGCACACTTCCGGATAACCCGCGTGCGTCGGCCGGAGTAACTCGTGCGCACGCGCTGCGGCCGGGCCGGGAAAAAAACCCGGAGGTTGAACATACGGACGTCTAAGTAAAAATTGGAACTCTTCTATGTTTGGAGGTAGTTTTAGTGAAACCCGGAAGTGACGTCACAACCCACCCAACCACAACCATTGACCCATAGTAGTGGTGGGTTAAAACACACCACCACGCATCCCCCAACATGCCTGCTTTCTATACTACGGCCAGACTACGCATGCGCAGACCCTTGCACACAGACGAACCCTGAGTCCAATCGGATGCTGCTTCACAAGAGCTTCAACATAAGACCTCATACGACTCCATCGGACCCATAGTGACCCCTGTCGGTGCCAAAATGTCTATTTCCATACACTTTCTCTACTGCGCATGCGCAGCATGACGTCAGTTCCACGTTACACCCACTCCCGTCGGATACTCCCTCACGACTGCTTCACATGGATACCTCACTCGACCCAATCGGCCCACCAGGGACCCACCTAGACCCCAAAACGTCTATTTCCACACACTTTTCCCACAATTCCCTGTCTGCGCATGCGCAGACTATTGACAACGAACGACACACTAGCCCAGGTGGATGCCTCCTCACATAGGCTTCACATTGATACCTCATACGACACCATAGGATCATTAGGGGCTCCCCTGGATCCTAAAACGTCTATTTCCACACCCTTTTCCCACAATTCCCTGTCTGCGCATGCGTAGAATGTTGACAACGGACGAAACACTAGTCCAGTCAGATGCCTCCTCACATGGGCTTCACATTGATACCTCATACAACTCCACTGGACCATTAGGGACTCCCCTAGATCCCAAAACGTCTATTTCCATACCCTTTGGCCACCGCGCATGCGCAGAATGCCGATATTTCAATCCCACACCCAGCCCATCAGATGCCCCTTCACGAATGCTTCACATTGATACCTCACTCGATCCAATCGGTCCACTAGCGGTCCCTACAGATTGCCGAACACTTCCACGAAAACCCACGGTTTTGGGACTACTTTCGGTCCGCGGAGGCAGACTGCATCACCGCCAGACCGCATCACTGCGGAGAAATACATGCCCCCAAGGTCACGCCCCATTCACCCAGACCGGAAGTGACGTCATACCTGCGCACAACACTCCTGCGCACACCGCCCCAATTTTTTTTCTCGCGCATGCGCAGTGAGGCGCCAGTGCGTAAATGTCAGTAGACCCTACTACTCACATCATGCTACATGTACGCATGGCAATAGTAATGAAAGAGAGCATTTTAGGGACAGTGACGTGTTTGAGCAATATAGGGACCAGCCGGGTGGGGTATCCTAGTGAAGCTTTCGTGGAGTAGAGTCAGTCTGAAGTATTTTTATTTGAAGTCACGTTAATCTGCACCAATGACGTCAAAGATGACCTGGACATCCCTCAAGTCGTGGTTTACACCGCGAGAGCTTCAGAGAATATTATAGATAAAACTTCAAGTGTGTTTCGCATTTCACCCCCAGTCTGGCTCTACCTGATATGATCTATAAATAGAACAGGGTTTCTCCCAGAAAATTTCAAGAAAAATTTACCGACATGAAGAGCGATGACTTTCAAATTTTTCCCATCAAAACCTACGTACAATGTCCCGGCATAGAAACGACGACGACGAGGACCGTCAAGTCTCAACTTTTATTCCCATCGCCAGAATTTATTGAGTGGGGGTCATTTCTTATGCTTACTTATTAGAGCCCAGTACTGTGTTATCCAACATAGAAAAAATAACATACAGCTCGGCACTGGGAGGGGGTCGTTCACACCCATCGATCCCCCTCTAACGACGCCCCTGATTTCGTGGTGTGAACGGATTGATACATACACCTTGTCGACGCGTTAGTATTTTCAATAGTATGGTACAATCTCGCGCAAAAGATAAAAATCTTTTATGCTAGGGCGTTAAGGCATTAGGATAAGGCGTTAAAATAGGGCGATAAGGCCTATGATAAGGCGCAAAGCCGGTGGGACAAGATTAGACCATCATGCGCCTGCTTGGTCTCTGAAGCCCATATGAAATATTTCTTGCTGAATACGCAAGCTCTTGGGTGCGCTGAAGGCATGTCAATCATGCAGGAGGCATCCTTCGAAATATTTGTCCCCTGAAATTAAGAGGCACCATTTTGGTGTTGAGACTTGAGTATGGACTTTATTAAATATTTTGTTCAATACAGGCTATAACAAATCACTTGAATATCACACCAGCTATATTATGTATAAAAGTATCCTATCATTAACCGGGCGTAGGTATATCAACCATGAAATGACCAGTGGACTCTTATTATAGTCGTCCACATGTGTTGACCCTCCAACTAATGCTATACTTTACAAATGAATAAACAAATTCGTCAACAGTTGCCTTAACTTAAGTAAACAAAAACTGTCCACCAAGTTAATGCAACTAACATATAGCACAATTTTATTATTATAATTTTTATTATTTTTATTTTTTTAAACATTCCATGGGTCAAAAATTATTTTATCACCAGGTGTATGAATGTTATTGAAAAAAAAATTACAATAAATGCTAACTGGAAGTGACACTTGTGTAGGATGGGTGTTGTGTACCTCAAATTACCAAATTTGCATATTTCGCAATAGATCATACAACCGATATGTTGTCATCGTGTACCGAAACAGTCAATATGGTACTCCCAAATCCGGTTATTAAAATACACAGCGGTCTCTCAGCTAAACTTGGACAAGGCCTATCCAGCGCTGGACTTCCGGCTGATGGCAGGAAGACAAGGCTGTAAGGATCGGACACCAGATATTTAGAGAGGTGATCCAGAATGGAATCCCTGCCAATAGTTAGACAGTGTCCATCCAGCCCTAGATCTCTAACAGAGCCGATCCAGCACTCCATATCTCCAAGAGTAGCACAGTGCCTATCCAGCCCTAGATCTCTGCTAACAGAGCCTATCCAGTGCTGGATCTCTCCAACAGTTGCACAGTGCCTATCCAGCCCTAGGTCTCTGCTATATATAGTTTTCAGTATCAGATTTCTCCCAAGAGTTACACAGTCTAAGCCAGAAATTACACACTACCTACCCAGTGCTGGATCCCTGCACACATGTGCATGTACGGCCTATCCAGCACTGGATCACTGCTAAGAGTTAAGCAGAGCTTATCCAGCACTCTCTTCTTAGCCGCTCCAACTGAGTTTCTCCCAAGAGGTTTCTGATATAACATATATGACGGAATCTCACTCAGGAATAACATAGTGCCTATCCAGCTCAGGTGTCTGCCTACAAGTAGAGCCTATCCAGCACGGAGGCTCTCCCAAGGAGATAGATGATATGTCACAATAACCCATGATAACCTAATCACTGCCTAGTTCAGGCATAAGAGAGAAAATGCCAACCAGATTGACATGTTCCCAACTTCTAAATACCACCAAAGAACAGTCTTATTTCATCCAGTAAACTTAGTCCTATTCGTGATACACAATATATGTGATGTGATATATGTGATTGGACTTACTATTCAACATTTGCAGACATTTAAACTCAAATATCAAGAATATTCCTACGAAGTAGGCTCTCATTTGCAAATTGTCCGGTAATGAGTGAGTCAGTCCATCCTAATCCTTTCGTCGGCAATATAAGGAGAACTGTTGATTTTTGGCATGAACCAGCAAGCTCTGAGCGGACCATACTTTTGATGAAAATTGACCTATTTAGATGACCTATAACACAACGCTTGGGCCCCCAAGTCATCTAGGTGACTGTAAACATTAGGCTTGGACCCTCAAGTCATCTTCCTTACTGTATTTCGTAGGTCATGTCATGTTAGCACTACTCATGTATTAACTAACATTCACGATTATTCTCAGAATCATTCGGTGCCTGTACATCGTAGATCTGATTTCACTCTTTATAGTTTTTTTCATTCACTGAGCTTGAACTATGTACATTTGTCATGCCGGTTTTGCAGTGTATTAGCCGGAGGGGCGTGCATGAAATATTTGCACTCAGTGAGCCAAATGTTCACACCTTCTGTCAGAAACGACATGGCAGATATAGGAAGTACACTCCCTGTCTTATGAAAAGTAAATATTTGCACACCCAGGCCCCCAATTTCTGGCTAACACCATGTTACAAACACCCTGCTGTAATTTGTATTTTATTTTGTAAAATATCACCGGTCTCAGTTTCATACATCCATATTTTGTAAAACAAAAACTTCTTGAGGTAGAGATACATGTAAAAGCCACAGCAATATTCTTTTTTCTCTTTTTTTTTTTTTTAATTTGAAACATTACCATGATCAACTTGCTTGACTTTAATAATATTGCCACCTTGTTGATTCAGTCTGTATAGTCTATATAGATGATGAATATACAGTCATTCATTTTTGAGGAGAGTGATCATACTCGTGCTCACTCCTAAACAATTGCTCAGGAGTGGGGAAACACTTCTCGCCATCTCCAAGCTGCCTATGTTATAACCTACACGAGTGTGATACTCCTTAAAATCATTTTTCAAATGTTGGGCGTGTGATTCACAGCGCTCTTGCTATTATTGAAAACGAAAGACTGAATAGTAACACATACATGGTATATTTAACAGTCTGTCAGTTTGTTCAGATGTCAAGTGAAACAACTATCATTGTCAGTCATAAATGCACTGCATGGTGGAAACCTGATGTAACCCAAACACTCTTTTCTCTATCTACTGATAGAAAGCGTTGATGGATCTTGCAATGATCAGTCGACGTACTTCACTCGTTCCAGCTCCGATCTCATACAATTTTGCATCGCGGAGTAGTCTCCCTGCTGGGTAGTCGTTAATGTACCCATTCCCTCCTAATATCTGTATCGTGTCCAGTGCCAACTTGGTCGCCGCTTCAGCCGTGAAAAGAATTGCACCTGCACAATCACGGGCCTGTCTCTGTCCATTATCCAATGCTCTGGCAACATTATACACATAAGAACGTGAAATGTTCAGCGTGGTGTACATGTCTGCCATCTTGGATTGGATCATCTGATAGTGCCCAATCTTGGTGCCAAAGGTCTCTCTGATATGGGCATATTCGAAAGCGGTATCGCAGCAGGCCTGCATGATGCCAATGGGTCCGGCAGCTAGCACCAGTCGTTCAAAGTCAAGTCCACTCATGAGGACATAAACTCCTTTGTTTGTGGCTCCCAGCATGTTTTCTACAGGCACTTCACAGTTTTCAAAAACGAGTTCACAAGTGTTCGATCCTCTCATCCCTAATTTGTCCAGTTTTGGGGATGTTGAAAACCCTGGCATCCCTTTTTCTACCAAGAAAGTGCTGATTCCATGTTGCGGCTTTTCTGAACTCGGTTCCGTTTTTGCATAGACTATTAAAACATCTGCATCAGGACCATTTGTTATCCAGAATTTTGTCCCGTTCAAGATATAATGATCGCCTTTACGTTCAGCCTTCGTTTTCATGGACACCACATCTGATCCACTATTTGGTTCGCTCATTGCTAACGCACCTATGTATTCACCATTTGTTAATTTTGGAAGATATTTTTCCTTCTGGGCTTCCGTACCATTTTTAGTGATCTGATTCACGCAGAGGTTAGAGTGTGCTCCATAGCTCAGGGCAATAGCTGCAGATGCACGCGACATTTCCTCCATACACAGAACATGGTCCATATATGTTCCATCTGATCCACCATACTGGGCTGGAGCAGTTATTCCCAGTAGCCCCAAACTTCCACACTGTTTCCAAAAGTTCCTGATATCTTTGAATTCGTTATCTTTATCAATTTGTCCCGCTTTCGGAGCCAACTCTTTCTGGACAAAGTTGAACACTGTTTCCCTGAGCTGCCTCTGTTCGTCTGTCAACCCGTAAAGCGAGTCATCAACAGGCCAGTAAGAAGCAGATCGGACAGGCGTCTTCTCGATATTTTGTGCCCTCACCTGTTTAACACAGCTGATATGGCATCGGACATATCTCAGCGATCGCAGCACCGACATTTTCAATCTCCCTGCGACAGGTGTCAAACGAAGACCGGTGACCGCAGAGTATCTGGCTAAAATATTTTTATCGATTATAATGTCTGGTGCCTGTCGGTTGATATAAAGATATAACTGATTACACGGCTTTGTCGTAAAACGGAAACGGATCGCAACAATTGTGTGACATGTCGCAGCATCAACTGATAGAGTACTGCCGTATCAAATTCTCTCTTTGACAGAAGTTGCTAAAAGGAGGTACTTCGTTCGAAGATTTTATGCCCCATGATAACTATTTTGTTTTGATGGACAGTTTTTAATAAATTTTGAACCAATCTCGCTATGAATAGCGATGCTCGCACAAATGCTTAAACTTTTATATTGATTACTGCATGGAGGTATAAATCAAAAGGAGACACAGATTGGGGTGATGAAAGTGTTCAATGTACGATGCCGACACAGCAGGGTATAGCGGATTAACCTGAGGGATTATAGCTGGCTCGGCCATGTCCGCCGTTGATTCGGTAGCAGTCGATTTCAGACGCATGCGTGCCATGGACTTGATGTCGACCTATTAAGCGTTGTGTATTCGAAGAGGCTATTGCCAATTAATCTCCCGTTGCGTTGATCACCATCAGGCGTAGTTTGTGTAAAAAAGTTTTTGAAGTTTTGAAGAGACTTAGATCACTTGAATTACATATAATATTTATCAACATGAGAAGTTCCATGAGTAGAAAACAAGATTTTGTAACGGAGCGTACACGTGCCCGGTTAATGGTTTTTGCAAGAAGTAGGCCTACTTGTCCGTAAGAATGTGTTTTATTTGATGACTGATTCTCAGCTTCAAGACAGATGGTTTATTTTAAAGCATGATAAATAAGAACTACAACTTACAGTTATATTCCAAGTTACTTTGGAAACACGTGAAAATTGCGCCGTAAGACTGCGTTGTATCTTGAGTAGATTGCTTTCAGAATTCCGTCGCCAAGTTATGAGACGTACGAAAGAAATTCTCCACTTTTATAACGAATATTTTTGGTATAATATCTCACTCGGGCAGATTCTCAAGCGATATGTTAATTAACATTTCCTGTTTCCAAAGAATTAAGGAAACTATGTTATTGATTATTGATACCGTGCTGGGTATATTCATTAATATTTATCCATTAAACTGATGTTAAATATCGCTAGTCTGGCTTTAAATTTAAAAAAGTGTTCTTTTCCCATTGTGAGGAACACCGCATGTATATATTTACAATAATTTGTCCTGGCTTGAGTAATATCTTGTTCTTGATTATAAATACCTGCAATCGCAATCTTCTAACGGCAAAACAATAACATTCAATGGGCCTGTTATAATCTCAGAAGCGACCGTTAAACGATCGCACTGCCAATTGTGTATTCGCGGATTACTCACAGAGCAATCAGCTCCCACGGGGGTATACACAAACGGACGCCGGGTCATTACTAATAACTTTCTTGAAGCATTAAATACAGAGAAAACGCCGAAGTAATGCTTACTAAATCCCATTTTATTCAAATTGAGGTAAAGCCTCCCGGAAATGCTAAACACGAGGATATAGATCTGTTTACGATCTTTAACATAAGCATAACTTTTTCCCGATTTGAAATGCGGAAAGTGGGTTATTTTGTCATTAAAACTGTGCAATTTTCATATATTGGCAGAAGTCACCATGTATTTCAAATGGAGAAATATGTATATTTTCAATCGCTAATTTTGCACGAACGGGATAAGCCTCCCGTAAGAACTATAGATTTTCCGATTCCCTATAGTAATAGCTACTCGCTCACATTTTTGGGTCATGTTTGGAAATGCGGAAGTTAGCATAAAAGGAGAAAATACAATATAGATGGAGAAATGACAGCCTGTTTTCAAAGTCCCGTAGCTCAGCACCAATAAGACACACAGCCATGACTCAAATATTGTGATAAGGGAAATTATTTCAAATAAATAAACATGACATATGCGCATAATTTTCACTTGGTGATTTTAATTTGTGGAGACTGCGCATGATGACACCTCACTTCCGGCCATTTCTAATTTAACAGAACGGAGTCGCAGGATCAGAGAGCGGCATCGTACATTGAACATGAAAGAGACGCATGCAGCCCAGCTGGACGGCTATTCAAAACACAAAAGCTCAGCGGGCGTGAGCGCTGGCCAGTCAGTCCTGGCTTGTGGAACAGTGTCTCCTTTTGATTTATACCTCCATGATTACTGCAAGCTCTCAAAGGCGATTGCCTTAATAATTTTGATAAATGCCCTATGCAGAAAAGATTGGAAACTGATCAGAAGAATGAACTGTTGATGAGAGCCACGCGTCAAATTATGCATCTGCCGTTACTATCGGGCAAATCTATCGGCATGCCGACGAAAGCAATTTTTGATTAGGGTGGGGGGTGGCTATCATAACACTTTAGGCGAGGGTCCAGATTCTGGGGTCTCGATCGCCGGAAACACGTGCTGGGCGATTTCTGGTGAATAAAATCACTCTGCAATGAAGTGTATTTTTAGTTCTTTCCTAAACCTTTTACCATGAAAACGCAATCGATGGTGGTTTCCTGCGATGCTGAATTAGTAAAATATATGTGTAATAAAGTAGCCTAGAATCGATCATTGTGTAGATGTAACCGATATAATCCGTATGGGCAATGGGAGTGTTATAAATTCTTGCAATGGAAAGTTCGTTGCGGAAGTAATCATACATTCTTAATTTAAAAGTACGTTAGAAAGACTGAGTAATGCAATATGACTCAATATTTTGGGCTATAGACGTGAATTTGAGTCAAATTCGATTTTACCCAAACATTCTGAATCCTTTTGACCCAAATATTTTGGGCAAAAATCGGATTTGACTCAAAATTTCTTGGTTCGTCGCGCCTATAATACCCCAAAATATTGAGTTAGATTGACTCAATATTCCTTCTAGATGGCGCTACTTCTGCAATAATATAGATGAAACCGCGTTCGCGTGATTGGTGCAGTAGATTCTTGTAATTGAAAGATCATTGCAGAAGTAGCGCCATCCATAATCACTGCAGCGACGAGCGTTTCCCGGGACCCCTGACAAGACAAAATATTTACCGGTACATAAAAATAACACGAAGCGGTGAAAGGGACATGGTAAAACTTTTAAAGGGACATGGGAAAGTAGTATACAAAGGGTAAATTGGGGACGTTTGACCTCAGAAATTTGCATATGACCTCTGTGACGTCACGCGACAGCCAATCAGAAGCGAGTATTGTGTCACAT
Organism: Hanleya hanleyi; assembly: GCA_036873755.1. Classification (NCBI taxonomy): domain Eukaryota; kingdom Metazoa; phylum Mollusca; class Polyplacophora; order Lepidopleurida; family Hanleyidae; genus Hanleya; species Hanleya hanleyi. The sequence continues at coordinate 2,498 of JAVTVY010003939.1, read as the reverse complement.
GGGGTCATGTGTGGTGGTGGGTGGTGGGTTTAAGATGGCGGCTTGTGATGGTGGGTGGTGGGTTTAAGATGGCGGCTTGTGGTGGTGGGTGGTGGGTTTAAGATGGCGGCTGGTGGTGGTGGGTGGTGGGTTTAAGATGGCGGCTGGTGGTGGTGGGTGGTGGGTTTAAGATGGCGGCTGGTGGTGGTGGGTGGTGGGTTTAAGATGGCGGTTGGTGGTGGTGGGTGGTGGGTTTAAGATGGCGGCTGGTGGTGGTGGGTGGTGGGTTTAAGGTGGCGGATTGTGGTGGTGGGTGGTGGGTTTAAGATGGCGGATTGTGGTGGTGGGTGGTGGGTTTAAGATGGCGGCGGATTGTGGTGGTGGGTGGTGGGTTTAAGATGGCGGCTGGTGATGGTGGTGGGTGGTGGGTTTAAGATGGCGGCTGGTGGTGGTGGGTGGTGGGTTTAAGATGGCGGCTGGTGGTGGTGGTGGGTGGTGGGTTTAAGATGGCGGATTGTGGTGGTGGGTGGTGGGTTTAAGATGGCGGCGGATTGTGGTGGTGGGTGGTGGGTTTAAGATGGCGGATTGTGGTGGTGGGTGGTGGGTTTAAGATGGCGGATTGTAGAAAAACGTATAAAAGGAGGCGATTTTTAGGGGTGTATTCATTGCACTACCTGCATGATTGACCTCACCAGCTTACCTGCCTGATTGACCTGACCAGCCTGTCTGCCTGCCTGTCTGCCTGCCTGCTTGCCTATCCGCTTGTATGAGACGAAAGCATGAGACGTGGAGAAGATTTTCCCTGGGACCCAGCAGCACCTCCGGTTGAAGTCTTGCCTGAAGACGAGCGTGTCAGGGACATTTATCGACGTCACTGGGCTACCATTCGCCATTGTTTTCACCGTGACCGTCGTCTATTGGACTTGTATAACTATCGACTGCAGGACCTCACGTATTTGTCTACCTATGCCGAGAACATTTTCACAGATCAGGTGACAGCGTTCAAGTTGAATATGACATTCGGGTACATTTTACGGCACAAGGAGACGGACCAGGTGCGGTATTATTATCCCAGCAATAATACCTATGTGTTTGATCAGCCGTTCACGGTGACGGATGCGATTTCTCTGGAGCCACTCCTCGACCAACTGACTACGTTGGATCCATTGGAATAGGCCCGGTTGCAACGCCCCAATACCCAATGGCTTGTGGAAATGGTGACCAACGTCACATTTTTCGTCACGAAAATGAGAGATCATCCTATCGGTGCTCCTGTACTACTACCCCCGTGTTTGCTTCATCGACACGGCCTGTATGCATTAACAAGAGGGGGAAAGGGGCCCTACAAAGACCGGAAATGTCTGTTTCGGTGTTTGGCCGTGCATCTGGACGAGTGTAACCCCAAGCGTTGTGACAGAGTGGCCAATGACTATTGGGAACAGTATTTACAGCAGCAAGACTTGGATAAGCGGCACTTCCGTGGAGTTCCGTTCAAGAATTTGGATGACGTGGAAACACTGTTCAACATCAATATCTTTGTATACCGATTACGATGCGAGGAGGATACATTTGTGGTTGAATTGGTTCGTCGTTCAACAGAACGGTATGCTGCTACGATGAAAGTCAATGTGTTCGACGACAATGGCGTGAGTCATTTTTCGCTGATCAACAATATGAGCCAGTACGCTCAGTCTTTCAGTTGTGCCCAATGCCATCGGGTGTTTCACCGTTCCCTCAACTTACTTCGCCACGAGAAAATCTGTGACAACAGTGTCAAGCGAGTATATCCGGGTGGTGTGTATCATAATACGCCTACTATTTTCCAGGAACTGGCCGATGAGGATGTGATCATACCGGAGGCGGATCGTTATTTTCCCTACCGGGCGTGTTACGATTTTGAGGCCCTGTTGGAGCCCATGGACATGTTTTCAGCGAAAACGCAGTGGACGCAGCGCCATATTCCTCTGAGTGTGAGTATTTCCAGCAACGTACCTGGCTATGACGCTGCACCGGTATGTTTCGTGTCCACGGGGAATTCCCATGAGTTGATCACCCGCATGATGGAGTATTTAGAGGAAGTCAGTGCGGCTATAGTACAGAACTATTGGTGTCCAAGTTCCAGGACGTACTGGACCAGCTGGACGATCGGATTCCTATACCGGGTGTAGCGTTTAGTGACGATGAAGAGTCCGAGTCGGAGTCGGAGTCGGAGCCCGAGTCGCAGCCCCTGCAGTCGCAGGATGTGCCTTTACCGAAACCGTATGCGGAGAAATTGAAAGTGCGCTTCCTACAATATCTAGGTCAGTTACCGGTGCTAGGTTTCAACTCGGGACGCTATGATTTGAACATGGTGAAGGAATTTCTTTACCCCTACTTGGCCCAGGCCAATACCATTAAGTCCATCATCAAGAAGATCAATAATCATATGGCCCTCACTACCACATCACTGCATTTCCTGGATGTACGGAACTACTTAGCTCCTAATTGTAGCTATGATCAGTGGATCAAGGCATATAACT
>JAVTVY010003938.1:0-40438 GCA_036873755.1 Hanleya hanleyi | reverse complement strand
AGGCAACTTCCAGCTGTCCTCATCTTTCATGGTTGTTAATGTAGCAGAGATCAGCAAATGACCATCAGATATGTTGTCATTTAATTTTATTCCTTTTTTCTTCTATGTTGTGTTTTGACAAGTGTTGCCTGTTTGCAGACATTGCATTCATGGACTTGAAATCTGACACAGAATATATTCCTCAAAGTTATTTAGGAGCTTTCTCAGTAATAATAACTGTTTACAAGTAATATGTGCATCTTTCTAATTATTGCCAGCAAGATCTTGATGAGATGTAGATCCATCCAATTGAACTGACATATATTCTCTATATGGGAGTTGTGTATACCATAAACACCTCTGTGTTATATTTTGATATGTGTTGTGTACACATTTGTGTATCTTGCTGTCACTTATTACAGGATTAAACATGTCTTTGATCTTTGTATCAACATCAAATTTAAATCACATTTGATAGATTACTGGGATGACCCACTGATTACATGGAGAAGTTAACCACTGCCATGAAGGAAATTTTTACCAAATGTAGCCTAAATGAGCAGCTTGAAAACAAATTATGTTTTGACACATTTTGAATTTAAGTTTTCTTTATTTTTAAACTTTAATTTGAATAATTTCATAAAAAATGAATTAAAATAATAAAAAAATAATTAAAAAGTGTTTAACATATCTAGTTAATGCTTTATACTTCTTTTTATAGGCAGAAGGATTGTTGACTTGGTGCTTTTTACCAGATGGAAAAATATGTACAGGTTAGTGAGATATTGTACTTTTTACTTGTACCTCAGTCTTAAGCCATATGGGGCAAATCGAGGGGAAATATAAAGGGGGTACCCTTGGTATATAGGCTGTAAAATCTATATCTGTGCATAGTTTTATCTGTGCCTTCTCAAGATAGTTTGGGGATGGGTATGGTTTGTTCAGATGAGAGCATTCCTTATTTTAACAATGGTTCCATTCCTGACAGGCATCAGATTACAATTAATTACTTCCGGGTCAGTAGCCACGACCTACATTGTTTAGAAATTTGAGAGCAGATATTTATGGATTTTATGAGCTGCGATTTTTCAGCATTTCTGATACATTTGATATTTCAACTTGCAGATGAGTCTTCAAACTGTACTTCCTGGTGTTGATTTGGGCCACTTTGGAAAAAGCATGGTGGATGAAGACATGATCAGTGAAAGGTGAGAAGGCTCCCTGTTTACAAATTGAATGACATTCTGCAGCACCAATCAGCTGTCAGTGGCGGTAATTTGAAATTTCCATGGTCAACATCTGTCAAGACTTCCACTGGTAATGTCCCACAAGGTAAATATTGACATACCAGGTGGATTTATGCATTGTGAATTTTCTGGATTTTTGCCGATTTTTAACGCTAATACATAACAAGTAACGAAATTAATAGTAGGCTGATGCCTGTCACCCGACATTTTCACATTTGACCAGAGAACTTTAAATCGTCACTGTGGCTACAGTTTTTACTGGATCAGCCCAATTTTTTCCATGATGACTCATGAACTAAGTTCAAATATTAGGGTTGTTTCAAATTTATGTTATTAAATTATTAATAAAATAAAATAAAAATTTTAATTAATTTTAATAAATTTTTTAATTATTAAAATTATTTTTTTTCTTGCTAAATGTGGCTGAAATAAATATCATACTGATAATGCTGGGTAACATCTCTTTTGATAATGCTGGGTAACATCTCTTGTATTGTTATGCCATTTCTGCGACAAAATTGAGACCTTTTGGAGCAAATATAGGCAAAAAATGACTGATTTGTCAGTACTAGGGCCAAATAGTCAATGCCAAATATGACGAGGTTCATTTAACACAGCTGGTAATTATGAGCAAATTAACTTTCAAGATACAATAAAATGTAAATGGAAGAAAGGAAATTCACATAGATACAATTACATGCTTTTTTTCAAAATCTCGACCTCAGTTCAAATCTTCAATGCTTCAAATCATTTATGCATTAATTCACTTTATATCAGTCTAAAACCACATGAAATTAATACTAATTATATCACCTGTAAAAACTCAGATGTTTGTTCCACACACAAAGAATTTCCAAAATGCCTTTTGCATTTGTAACTTTAATGAGACAAATAAAATCTGATTAACTGAGTCAACAGTTAATCTGACTGTTGATGGTTTCACATTGTTGTGTGTTTATTGTCAGTCACATTTGCATCATAGCAAATACTTTCTCTTCATTCCATTTCCACTATCTCCAGGATTATAAGTTTGTAATTCTCTTTCATATTCATATCAGAGATCTTGTGGGTAGCAAGGAACATGGATTACAGGCACCAAATATTAGCAAGCCCCATACAACCCCCTCCCCCCCCCCCACACACACACATCAATTTCGCACAGTGTGATTCAGAGGTATGGCCTCCAACTCTGTTGGAAGATAGGCCTTTCTCACTGTAAGTTGCCGCTTTAATCGTAAGTTGCCGCTTTAATCTTTCACCAAACAGTTAACAGTTTAAGTGAGGCAACTTCCAGCTGTCCTCATCTTTCATGGTTGTTAATGTAGCAGAGATCAGCAAATGACCATCAGATATGTTGTCATTGAATTTTATTCCTTTTTTTCTTCTATGTTGTGTTTTGACAAGTGTTGCCTGTTTGCAGACATTGCATTCATGGACTTGAAATCTGACACAGAATATATTCCTCAATGTTATTTAGGAGTTTTCTCAGTAATAATAACTGTTTACAAGTAATATGTGCATCTTTCTAATTACTGCCAGCAAGATCTTGATGAGATGTAGATCCATCCAATTGAACTGACATATATTCTCTATATGGGAGTTGTGTATACCATAAACACCTCTGTGTTATATTTTGGTATGTGTTGTGTACACATTTGTGTATATTGCTGTCACTTATTACAGGATTAAACATGTCTTTGATCTTTGTATCAACATCAAATTTTAATCCCATTTGATAGATTACTGGGATGACCCACTGATTACATGGAGAAGTTAACCACTGCCATGAAGGAAATTTTTACCAAATGTAGCCTAAATGAGCAGCTTGAAAACAAATTATGTTTTGACACATTTTGAATTTAAGTTTTCTTTATTTTTAAACTTTAATTTGAATAATTTCATAAAAAATGAATTAAAATAATAAAAAAATAATTAAAAATAGTGTTTAACATATCTAGTTAATGCTTTATACTTCTTTTTATAGGCAGAAGGATTGTTGACTTGGTGCTTTTTACCAGATGGAAAAATATGTACAGGTTAGTGAGATATTGTACTTTTTACTTGTACCTCAGTCTTAAGGCATATGGGGCAAATCGAGGGGAAATATAAAGGGGGTACCCTTGGTATATAGGCTGTAAAATCTATATCTGTGCATAGTTTTATCTGTGCCTTCTCAAGATAGTTTGGGGATGGGTATGGTTTGTTCAGACGAGAGCATTCCTTATTTTAACAATGGTTCCATTCCTGACAGGCATCAGACTACAATTAATTACTTCCGGGTCAGTAGCCACGACCTACATTGTTTAGAAATTTGAGAGCAGATCTTTATGGATTTTATGAGCTGCGATTTTTCAGCATTTCTGATACATCTGATATTTCAACTTGCAGATGAGTCTTCAAACTGTACTTCCTGGTGTTGATTTGGGCCACTTTGGAAAAAGCATGGTGGATGAAGACATGATCAGTGAAGGGTGAGAAGGCTCCCTGTTTACAAATTGAATGACATTCTGTAGCACCAATCAGCTGTCAGTGGCGGTAATTTGAAATTTCCATGGTCAACATCTGTCAAGACTTCCACTGGTAATGTCCCACAAGGTAAATATTGACATGCCAGGTGGATTTATGCATTGTGAATTTTCTGGATTTTTGCCGATTTTTAACGCTAATACATAACAAGTAACGAAATTAATAGTAGGCTGATGCCTATCACCCGACATTTTCACATTTGACCAGAGAACTTTAAATCGTCACTGTGGCTACAGTTTTTACTGGATCAGCCCAATTTTTTCCATGATGACTCATGAACTAAGTTCAAATATTAGGGTTGTTTCAAATTTATGTTATTAAATTATTAATAAAATAAAATAAAAATTTTAATTAATTTTAATAAATTTTTTAATTATTAAAATTATTTTTTTTCTTGCTAAATGTGGCTGAAATAAATATCATACTGATAATGCTGGGTAACATCTCTTTTGATAATGCTGGGTAACATCTCTTGTATTGTTATGCCATTTCTGCGACAAAATTGAGACCTTTTGGAGCAAATATAGGCAAAAAATGACTGATTTGTCAGTACTAGGGCCAAATAGTCAATGCCAAATATGACGAGGTTCATTTAACACAGCTGGTAATTATGAGCAAATTAACTTTCAAGATACAATAAAATGTAAATGGAAGAAAGCAAATTCACATAGATACAATTACATGCTTTTTTTCAAAATCTCGACCTCAGTTCAAATCTTCAATGCTTCAAATCATTTATGCATTAATTCACTTTATATCAGTCTAAAACCACATGAAATTAATACTAATTATATCACCTGTAAAAACTCAGATGTTTGTTCCACACACAAAGAATTTCCAAATGCCTTTTGCATTTGTAACTTTAATGAGACAAATAAAATCTGATTAACTGAGTCAACAATTAATCTGACTGTTGATGGTTTCACATTGTTGTGTGTTTATTGTCAGTCACATTTGCATCATAGCAAATACTTTCTCTTCATTCCATTTCCACTATCTCCAGGATTATAAGTTTGTAATTCTCTTTCATATTCATATCAGAGATCTTGTGGGTAACAAGGAACATGGATTACAGGCACCAAATATTAGCAAGCCCCATACAACCCCCTCCCCCCCCACACACATCAACTCTGGGAATTTCGCACAGTGTGACTCAGAGGTATGGCCTCCAACTCTGTTGGAAGATAGGCCTTTCTCACTGTAAGTTGCCACTTTAATCTTTCACCAAACAGTTAACAGTTTAAGTGAGGCAACTTCCAGCTGTCCTCATCTTTCATGGTTGTTAATGTAGCAGAGATCAGCAAATGACCATCAGATATGTTGTCATTGAATTTTATTCCTTTTTTCTTCTATGTTGTGTTTTGACAAGTGTTGCCTGTTTGCAGACATTGCATTCATGGACTTGAAATCTGACACAGAATATATTCCTCAATGTTATTTAGGAGTTTTCTCAGTAATAATAACTGTTTACAAGTAATATGTGCATCTTTCTAATTACTGCCAGCAAGATCTTGATGAGATGTAGATCCATCCAATTGAACTGACATATATTCTCTATATGGAGTTGTGTATACCATAAACACCTCTATGTTATATTTTGGTATGTGTTGTGTACACATTTGTGTATATTGCTGTCACTTATTACAGGATTAAACATGTCTTTGATCTTTGTATCAACATCAAATTTTAATCCCATTTGATAGATTACTGGGATGACCCACTGATTACATGGAGAAGTTAACCACTGCCATGAAGGAAATTTTTACCAAATGTAGCCTAAATGAGCAGCTTGAAAACAAATGATGTTTTGACACATTTTGAATTTAAGTTTTCTTTATTTTTAAACTTTAATTTGAATAATTTCATAAAAAATGAATTCAAATAATAAAAAAATAATTAAAAATAGTTAAAAATAATTAAAAATAATGCTTTATACTTCTTTTTATAGGCAGAAGGATTGTCGACTTGGTGCTTTTTACCAGATGGAAAAATATGTACAGGTTAGTGAGATATTGTACTTTTTACTTGTACATCAGTCTTAAGTCATATGGGGCAAACTGAGGGGAAATTACAAAGGGGGTACCCTTGGTATATAGGCTGTAAAATCTCTATCTGTACATAGTTTGGGGATGGGTATGATTTGTTCAGATGAGAGCATACCTTATTTTAACAATGGTTCCATCCCTGACAGGCATCAGACTACAATTAATCACTTCCGGGTCAGTACCCACGACCTGCATTGTTTAGAAATTTGAGAGCAGATCTTTATGGATTTTATGAGCTGCGATTTTTCAGCATTTCTGATACATCTGATATTTCAACTTGCAGATGAGGCTTCAAACTGTACTTCCTGGTGTTGATTTGGGCCACTTTGGGAAAAGCATGGTGGATGGAGACATGATCAGTGAAGGGTGAGAAGGCTCCCTGTTTATAAATTGAATGACATTCTGTAGCACCAATCAGCTGTCAATGGCGGGAATTTGAAATTTCCATGGTCAACATCTGTCAAGACTTCCACTGGTAATGTCCCACAAGGTAAATATTGACATGCCAGGTGGATTTATGCATTGTGAATTTTCTGGATTTTTGCCGATTTTTAACGCTAATATATAACAAGTAACGAAATTAATAGTAGGCTGATGCCTATCACCCGACATTTTCACATTTGACCAGAGAACTTTAAATCGTCACTGTAGCTACAGTTTTCACTGGATCAGCCCAATTTTTTCCATGATGACTCATGAACTAAGTTCAAATATTAGGGTTGTTTCAAATTTATGTTATTAAATTATTAATAAAATAAAATAAAAATTTTAATTAATTTTAATAGATTTTTTAATTATTAAAATTATTTTTTTTCTTGCTAAATGTGGCTGAAATAAATATCATACTGATAATGCTGGGTAACATCTCTTGTATTGTTATGCCATTTCTGCGACAAAATTGAGACCTTTTGGAGCAAATATAGGCAAAAATGACTGATTTGTCAGTACTAGGGCCAAATAGTCAATGCCAAATATGACGAGGTTCATTTAACACAGCTGGTAATTATGAGCAAATTAACTTTCAAGATACAATAAAATGTAAATGGAAGAAAGCAAATTCACATAGATACAATTACATGCTTTTTTTCAAAATCTCGACCTCAGTTCAAATCTTCAATGCTTCAAATCATTTATGCATTAATTCACTTTATATCAGTCTAAAACCACATGAAATTAATACTAATTATATCACCTGTAAAAACTCAGATGTTTGTTCCACACACAAAGAATTTCCAAATGCCTTTTGCATTTGTAACTTTAATGAGACAAATAAAATCGGATTAACTGAGTCAACAGTTAATCTGACTGTTGATGGTTTCACATTGTTGTGTGTTTATTGTCAGTCACATTTGCATCATAGCAAATACTTTCTCTTCATTCCATTTCCACTATCTCCAGGATTATAAGTTTGTAATTCTCTTTCATATTCATATCAGAGATCTTGTGGGTAGCAAGGAACATGGATTACAGGCACCAAATATTAGCAAGCCCCATACAACCCCCTCCCCCCCCACACACACATCAATTTCGCACAGTGTGACTCAGAGGTATGGCCTCCAACTCTGTTGGAAGATAGGCCTTTCTCACTGTAAGTTGCCACTTTAATCTTTCACCAAACAGTTAACAGTTTAAGTGAGGCAACTTCCAGCTGTCCTCATCTTTCATGGTTGTTAATGTAGTAGAGATCAGCAAATGACCATCAGATATGTTGTCATTGAATTTTATTCCTTTTGTTCTTCTATCTTTTTTGACAAGTGTTGCCTGTTTGCAGACATTGCACTCGTGGACTTGAAATCTGACACAGAATATATTCCTCAATGTTATTTAGCACTTTTCTCAGTAATAATAACTGTTTACAAGTAATATGTGCATCTTTCTAATTACTGCCAGCAAGATCTTGATGAGATGTAGATCCATCCAATTGAACTGACATATATTCTCTATATGGGAGTTGTGTATACCATAAACACCTCTGTGTTATATTTTGGTATGTGTTGTGTACACATTTGTGTATATTGCTGTCACTTGTTACAGGATTAAACATGTCTTTGATCTTTGTATCAACATCAAATTTTAATCCCATTTGATAGATTACTGGGATGACCCACTGATTACATGGAGAAGTTAACCACTGCCACGAAGGAAATTTTTACCAAATGTAGCCTAAATGAGCAGCTTGAAAACAAATTATGTTTTGACACATTTTGAATTTAAGTTTTCTTTATTTTTAAACTTTAATTTGAATAATTTCATAAAAAATGAATTAAAATAATAAAAAAATAATTAAAAATAGTGTTTAACATATCTAGTTAATGCTTTATACTTCTTTTTATAGGCAGAAGGATTGTCGACTTGGTGCTTTTTACCAGATGGAAAAATATGTACAGGTTAGTGAGATATTGTACTTTTTACTTGTACCTCAGTCTTAAGGCATATGGGGCAAATCGAGGGGAAATATAAAGGGGGTACCCTTGGTATATAGGCTGTAAAATCTATATCTGTGCATAGTTTTATCTGTGCCTTCTCAAGATAGTTTGGGGATGGGTATGGTTTGTTCAGACGAGAGCATTCCTTATTTTAACAATGGTTCCATTCCTGACAGGCATCAGACTACAATTAATTACTTCCGGGTCAGTAGCCACGACCTACATTGTTTAGAAATTTGAGAGCAGATCTTTATGGATTTTATGAGCTGCGATTTTTCAGCATTTCTGATACATTTGATATTTCAACTTGCAGATGAGTCTTCAAACTGTACTTCCTGGTGTTGATTTGGGCCACTTTGGAAAAAGCATGGTGGATGAAGACATGATCAGTGAAGGGTGAGAAGGCTCCCTGTTTACAAATTGAATGACATTCTGTAGCACCAATCAGCTGTCAGTGGCGGTAATTTGAAATTTCCATGGTCAACATCTGTCAAGACTTCCACTGGTAATGTCCCACAAGGTAAATATTGACATGCCAGGTGGATTTATGCATTGTGAATTTTCTGGATTTTTGCCGATTTTTAACGCTAATACATAACAAGTAACGAAATTAATAGTAGGCTGATGCCAGCTGGAAATGCATTCGAACCCATTTCTGGCAGTTAATTTTCTAAAATATTATTCACAATTCAACACCTGTTTTATATATTTTTAAGAAAAAAAAAAATAATGTTACACATGGCCCATGTGATGAAAGAAATAACTACCGGCTAGAGTTTACTGAGCTGTCTCACGATGGGATGGGATGGGATTTTCGGCTAAATATCGGAGCCAGTTCATCTCAGAGAAGTGAAATTCCCCAAAGTATCTGTATGTAATTTGTGCATTTTTATTCTGAAATTCGAAGGAAATCTATTCAGAATCAAAACAAATCTCCAATACCTCACATGTTATTTTCATAGTGCCTATAGTGACAATGTTACAAAATTGCAAGCCCAACGTCATTGTGCTTTGGGGGGAAAAAAAACAACAAAAAAACACGCGAGGTATTGGAGATTTTCTTTGATCCTGAACAGATTTCCTTCAAATTTCAGAATGAAAATGCACAAATTACATATAGATACTGTGGAGAATTTCACTTCTCTAAGAAAAACTGGCTCCGATAGCCGAAAATCACATCCCATCGTAATGTGAGACAGAAACTCCCCCGACGCGTCTCCGTTGGTAACGTATTAGCGTCAGTGCAACAACAACGACAATGATGATGTCTGCATTGATTTATTGGGTTGGCCATACCTTTCGCTGTATATTTTAGAGGACTTGTTATGCGAGACACCGCTTGTAACTGGCCGACGACCACAGTTCATTTTACAACTGAAAACTCAAATCCGCCATTGATGTGTTGACAGCACGCACGAACACATGGGCACTACTTTCGATTTTGACAGATCTCACAGGTTCCTACAATCCTGTGACAAGACAAAGTACAAGTTGCTCTTTTCCGATAAAATAGGCGTTTATTATCGTTCAAATCCATTCTGAGAACTTTTAGACGAAATAACACGCCGATTTTCACAGTTTTAATATCGGACTAATTTTTTCTCAACAGCGTAGGGATACGACAATTATGGCAATCTCATATCAGTGGCCTCAAGTTCCCGGGTAATTTACTGTATATCTGACATGGTGCCGAGATTCATAGAAGTCATTTTGTTTAGGACCATTCATGGTCAAATTGAGTTTTTTTTCTGGCAAATTGAGTTTTTAGCATGTTTTTGGCAGGGCAAATTGAGTTTAATCAAATTTTTAGGACCGTTTGCTATATAATACATACACGTATAACTTGTACATGAATGCGATACAAGCCGAGTGGCCAGCAGGTACCCCGCCAAAAAGCTTGTCTGGAAATGGACTTCTCACACACACGGGATATAATCACCATATATATTTTGTGTGATGGTAAATTGTTGCTAGGAGTGTGGTGTTGTTGATGTGAAGGAGATATAATTGTGAAGGACAATGTTGCAAATTGTCTATGGAAGAATGGGGAGAGGGTCATCGAGAAAGATCATCCGGTGGCATAGTTGTGCCGAAAAATGAGTGACTTTCTTCTGAGATCCCAGCCATCCGCTAAGTTTGAAGTTAATCGGTTGAATTGTTCTTGAGATATCGCATTCACAAGATGGTTGGGATGGAAGGATGGTATGAGGGACGGAAGGAAGTTATGAGGGATGGAAGGACGGATGGGTAGCTATTGATGTAAAGTCACCCTCCATATTTGAAGTTGATCGGCTGAATTGTTCTCGAGATATCGCATTCACAACACAGTTGGGATGGATGGAATCTAAGATGGCTGATAGTGGCCATCTTGGATAACGCAGTTTGGTGTAAAACAATTTCAGCCATCTTCTCACTGATGTCAAGCCAACCCCTAAGTTTGAAGTCAATCCGTTGAACTGTTCTCAAGATATCGCGTTCACAACATGGTTGGGATGAACGGACGGACGGACGAAGGACGCTCCGACGGATGGACGGACGGACGGAAAATGTCACACCATTGTGATGCCATCCCAAGTTTGAAGTAGATCGGTTGAATTGTTCTTGAGATATCTCGTTAACAATATAGTCGACGGCGGCCATTTTGGTGAACGCAGTTTGGTGAAAAACAATTCCAGTTATCTTCTTATTGATGTGAAGTCACTCCCCAGATTTGAAGTCGATCGGTTGAATTGTTCTCGAGATATCGTGTTCATAACATTTTGGAGATGGATGGAATCTAAGAATGCTGACGGCGGCCATCTTGGTTAATGCAGTTTGGTGAAAATCAATTCCAGTCATCTTCTTATTGATGTGAAGTCACCCCCCCAAATTTGAAGTCGATCGGTTGAACTGTTCTCGAGATATCGTGTTCACAACATTTTGGGGATGGATGAAATCTAAGATCCCAAGTTTGAAGTAGATCGGTTGAATTGTTCTTGAGATATCTCGTTAAAGGTTATACCAAATGACTCTATACTACTTTGCATTAAAACATACCCAGTAGTGTTCCAAACAACAAATTAGTATTTTTTTCTTGAATAATGTCGTCGAAGTGGGTTTTAGAACATGAATAACACACATGTCGGAGAAAACGTATTGGAGCCATGACCTCTGGTGCATGACGTCACAACCTGATTACGATTGCGCCGTAAACGTCATAGTCTATGACGTCGGGCGTTGTTACGAAAGATTCACCCAACTGTGGGAATTCTAGCGTGATGTCGATGACATTTTGACGTCACAACAGGCATTTGAGCGAGATCGTAATCAGGTTGTGACGTCACAGGTCAAGCGGTCACAGCTTTCGCCGTTTTGAAAGGGGCGTGAAATTGTCGCACTTTACTGCTGCTATTTCCAACCTTGGGCAGTTTGAAAACATACAAAAATGTAAAACAAGTCTATATAATCACCTCTGCAACAATTTAGCACAAAAAAGTAGCAGATTTTGAGACCATTTTGTACAACCTTTAACAATATAGTCGACGGTGGCCATCTTGGTTAACGCAGTTTAGTGAAAAACAATTCCAGTCATCTTCTTATTGATGTGAAGTCACTCCCAGATTTGAAGTCGATCGGTTGAATTGTTCTCGAGATATCGTGTTCATAACATTTTGGAGATGGATGGAATCTAAGATGGCTGACGGTGGCCATCTTGGTTAACGCAGTTTGGTGAAAAACAATCCCAGCCATCTTCTCACTGATGTCAAGTCACCCCCCAAGTTTGAAGTCAATCGGTTGAACTGTTCTCGAGATATCGGGTTCACAACATTTTTGGGATGGTTGGAATCTAAGATGGCCAACGGTGGCCATCTTGGATAACGCAGTTTGGTGAAAAACAATCCCAGCCATCTTCTCACAGATGTCAAGTGACCCCCCAAGTTTGAACTTGATGAGTTGAATTGTTCTCGAGATATCGCGTTCACAACATGGTTCGAACGGCGGACGGACGGGTAGCATTTCCAAGTCCCCCTCCCACTTGCGTGGCGGGGGACAATTAAGGAATATTTAAGTCTTTTATATTGCTTTAGAATTAAATTATTTGATTTCATCACCTGTGCCCTATTGGCTTTTCACATAATTCAACCAGACAATATTTTAATTTCCACTTCAAGCAGATATCCAGTATTCTTTGAACTCTCATTGCACTTAAAAATGGAGCGAGAGACAGAGTGCAATCGGAAAATCTCCTGTTGATAAAACGCCTCAAGGGAATTTAATTCGACAAAATAAAATGGAAAGCAATAAAATAGCTTTCGTTCAACTAGATCAGCCTATACTTTAGCTGTCAGAATTGAGCAGCTTTTCCTAACCTGCTAAAGGAATGACACCATGTAGACTACAAAGGCAGGACAAAAATAAAGTTCAGTAAAGGAATCAACCACATTAAAAAAAAAAAATCGTTTTCAGGTCGTCAAATGACAGTGTCGCCTATCCGTGTGTTGTTGTTGTTGTTGTTCGTGTTGATCACTTTCATTTTCAAAATTATTTTCAAAATAATTCAGTTGATTCATTAACTTTCAGTTGTTAATTTTTAAGAGTAGTCGTTTCAAGTAGACAGTTGTTGGTATTGGAATCGAAGTCCCCGGCAAAAACTGACAAAAACATCGACAAACTTATGGCGAAACGAATTCAGGCAGTGTTCAACGCACGTGTTAACATCGTGGGTGTGTCTCCTCTACTGCTGTATCTCCAATCTCACGTTCGGCTATTTCGGTATTCAGTTTTCGCAGCTAAAGTGAGTTCTGGGGCTAGATTGCTGTATCTCGGCAACGGAAAGGTCAAGGGCGACTAGCCTGTTTTCGGGTACCCTCTCCAACAGCATAACAAATGTAGTGAAAATGACTCTCTGGTGACTGTCTCGCGGGAATTTCCCTCGCTCAAAATGGCGGGTTGTTTACCTCTTCGTCTGTTTCTCCGTCAACCACGCGTAATAGTAATAAAACAGCAACGATCCGTAAGTTATGCAAATCAGATTAAGTTTAATTGGCTCAAATTCAGTTTTAGTCTTCATTGAAATGGACTTTTCCTGAAACGGTGGTCTCTAATTGAATTTCTCCTCAAACCGGCCCTAAAACTAAAGTCGACTTCTATGAATCCCTGCGGTGTTTTCGGTGGATGTTTCGTGGTTTGGACAAAGCTAGGATAATGGGACAAATTTATCAGTTCTATTAATCAAAGAAAACGGGGTTTCTTAATGTTTACATTTGCTATTTTGGGCGGATTTTATTTTGGGCGCCTGTACGTTTTGCGGAAGTAATTTGGCTCTGGATACGGCCCTGACTGGCAATACCGTACTGCTGAATATGCAGAGGAACCAATGACCAGTCATTCACTACACTGAACCAATGGCTGACATACGACTTTACTATGGAGCTCTTGATTGGCTACATGCTAGTAGAGTATGTAAATCAGTACAAAAGTAGGGCTAGTGTATGCATACTTGTAGATCCGTTTTTAGAAGCCTGGAAAATGGTAGAAAAATAAAAAAAAATGTAAAAAAATAATTAATGACCGGTTAGACCTGAAAGTCTCAAAGGCACAAGTAAAAAATAAAAGGATCATAACCTGCAAGTTTCATGAACTTCCTTGCAATAGTTCTCGAGATACGGCTCGGACAGACGGATCCCCAGGGCCACAACAATACTCCTGAGCCCGAAGGGCTGAGGAGTAAAAATCTCCCCCCCCCCCTCCCCCATCCCATGTACTTTTTTCTGGAACAGCCCTCAGCAGTGCTGCCAATGGTCCCAAACCCTGATGATGTATTGTAGCTCTCTCAACCACTTGAGGAATTGTGTATTTATTCATCTCCATGACATGTGAACACTTATCCAGAAATCAAACATCGCTTATGTAACATGAAATCAATTAAATTGTCATTGTCAACGCAGAGTACATGTGCCGCAAGACGTGAAGTCCTATATGTAACCCCATACACCAAATTAAAGCTTGCTCTTTTGACTGCGTCAGTTCAGGGATCTCGTGCTGGCAATTAAGTTGATGTCATGTTACATGAGGGAGGTGACAGGCTAATTGAATTGTATATAGATCCCCACCAGTCATTTAACTGTCATGAATGTTGAGGGCCTGCATTGCATCAAGGGATAGAAGTGGGATTTTATTGTCATGGATGTAGAGGGCCTACATCATCAGGTTTCAGGACAATTATGATATAGAATGAATAATAAGCTAGTATGACATAGAATGAATCTTACCCAATAACCCAGTATGACAGAGTCGGTGGGGGTTTCTTTGGATCATTCCATGTTCCTGGCATGAACTGAAATAACACTCCTTGTTCCTTCACCTCACTCTGTGCTAACCTGCTGAACTTGTACGACCTGCTCGCATTCTGTACCTGTGAGCACATGGAAATGATACATACACAACATAGTCCTCAAACAGGGGAACACAAGGGCATGCATACAACCTCTACATTTATGTACAAATACACCATGAAAAATAGCAGAAGAGCTAAATGAATTAGCAATATAATCTCAGTTAAATATATTAGGCTTGAAGCCCAGACATCATTGTTGTATCAGTTGTCATGCTATTATGGCCATTTTCCCGGTTGCACAGAATTCAAATTATATTTTAAAGCATGGTACTTGGGGATGGACGATTGATGGGATTCACGAGTTCCCAGATATTATGCTGACCAATGGAGACAGATGATTACACAAGAAAAGATGAATGTTGATTGATGAAGACAATCAGCCTTTCTCGCAGCAACACAATCACAAAGGACTGACTATGGGCACGTGCTAGTTAGCAGCTGTTTAACTCCTCATAGCAAATTCAGTTGTAAAATTGCATTATCCCTTCTCAATATGAGGGATATATTCTTAATATGGGAGAATATTCTTAATATTTTTACTAGGTGATAACTGGTATATTTCCAACTTCATAGCGAAAAATTAAATTTTACGATCCACAAGTTTTCACTACAAGCTAGACAGCTGCTCCCTGATGTGTGTCCACATCAGTTCCTTGTTATTTAATTAAAGCGGGAAAGGCCCATTTATGTACATTTCCTGTGGCTGGAATCATTAAAGCCAGTGACATTTTCTCAAATAATTTCAATGAGTGGAATCATACTTGATGGTTCAGCTCATCTGTGGAAGTTAGAGAAGACCTGACTGTGTATGACTCATTGACTTACCTGTGTGTGTCTATTACTTTAGAACTGTCCATGGAGGTGAAGTCAGCAATTGTGGAAGTTAGAGAAGACCTGACTGTGTATGACTCATTGACTTACCTGCGTGTGTCTATTACTTTAGAACTGTCTATGGAGGTGAAGTCAGCAGTTGTGGAAGTTAGAGAAGACCTGACTGTGTATGACTCATTGACTTACCTGTGTGCGTCTATAATTGTCTATGGAGGTGAAGACAGCAACTGTGGAAGTTAGAGAAGACCTGACTGTGTATGACTCATTGACTTACCTGTGTGTTTCTATTACTTTCAAACTGTCTATGGAGGTGAAGACAGCACCTGTGGAAGTTAGAGAAGACCTGACTGTGTATAACTCATTGACTTACCTGTGTGTGTCTATTACTTTCAAACTGTCTATGGAGGTGAAGACAGCACCTGTGGAAGTTAGAGAGGACCTGATTGTGTATGACTCATTGACTTATCTGTGTGTGTCTATTACTTTCAAACTGTCTATGGAGGTGAAGACAGCACCTGTGGAAGTTAGAGAAGACCTGGCTGTGTATGACTGATTGACTTATCTGTGTGTGTCTATTACTTTCAAACTGTCTATGGAGGTGAAGACAGCAACTGTGGAAGTTAGAGAAGACCTGACTGTGTATGACTGATTGACTTACCTGTGTGTGTCTATAATTGTCTATGGAGGTGAAGACAGCAACTGTGGAAGTTAGAGAAGACCTGACTGTGTATGACTCATTGACTTACCTGTGTGTGTCTATTACTTTCAAACTGTCTATGGAGGTGAAGACAGCACCTGTGGAAGTTAGAGAGGACCTGACTGTGTATGGCCCCATTAACCATGCTGAGTTCATGCTGACTGGGGCAGACATACACTCCCTCCAGAGAGTCTAGGCTGACATAGTGGAACAGCACATTGGTCAACCCTCTGGTCATCCTAAAAGGGACAACAACAATAGTACCAGGTTTACATCTATCAATTTGTGCTCAACTTCACAAGATTAATAATACAAATATAAAACGAATGGTTTTATTTTATTTTTGCGAAGAATGTTTTTAGTTTCAAGTCTATGTAACAGTACTAGTAGAACTGTAAATCTCAAATTTGTCAATTGAAACTGGCTGAAATTGAAGTATAAATTATCTCTTTCTGTCAAGCTAATAAATTTTAAATAAGTGAACCGAAAGAAATATGATATAAAGTCTGAAATACACTGGGAATAAACAGCCTGTACCAGGCATGCTGTGTGCTACAATTGACTTGTCCAAGAACAGGTGCGGACAGGAGTCTTTAAGGACAGAATCCCAATAGGACAGGAGCCCTTATGGACACGAGCTCAAAAGGCTTATTCCAAAAGTGGACACGTGCCCACAACTATATATTTTGATTGGGGAATATCCAACAAATACATGTAAAGAAAATTTTCACAAATGAATAAATTTCAGAAAAAAAATAAGAAAAAAAAATATATATTTCATTTTTCATTGGTTCTGTTATTTTCATATTTTGCAAAGTCTAAACATTTTGGACAGTCTTTTTTTATGTTTCGTTAAATAATTAAGAAAAAAAATCATTTTTTTTATTTTGTTATCATTGACATTGACATTGGTAAATAAATAATTACAATTTTGCAAAGTCTGAACATGTCGGACAGTCTATGATTTTGGTGTTGTAGTAGTAGGCTGATAGGGGCCTTATCGTGCTTTGGGGGTATATTCTCTACTACTGTAGTAGGAACCAGCTAGGCGTTTTATACTCGTTTAGTGGGCCTAGACGCTAATATTGTGAGCTTGCGTGTGTGTTACCTATCTATATACAAATGGACCCTTCTGCCCACCTTGTGCTATGATTGGCTGTGCCTGGTAGACCATGCATCGAAGGTTTCCTGGTTTACACCACGCGAAGATAGGACGAGAAATACCCATGGCCTAAGAGAGAGCAGACTTTATACACTGGAGTTCCCTTCTACGTGAACTTTGGTGTTAGTCTAATATTTAGTTATGTCAGGGTAGGTTTCCGAAATAATATACCCCCGTTGTGGTTTTGGCTGCTCATCCAAAGTGGCCAAAACTACAATATTGATGTCAGAAGTGCGATTGATACGAATTCCGCGCGCAAAGTTGTTTTGCCAATCTGCCGCCTGCCATCTTTAAATTCCGTACATCTGGATATTTTCACTAGGATTACGCCTATTCTTATGCAACGGATAGTTTTAATTGTCTCATACGGACGAAATACAAGGTGAGCTCCGCTTTAGTATCGTTTTTATTGTTAAATTTTTATATCAAAATCGTGTCTAATCATTGCCGTTCACTGTGGCTAATTCCTGACAAATTAGACACGGTGTCGATTTCGTCTACCGCACCCTGTACGGAAATCGACAACCTGTGCGAATGTCGATGAAGCAGATAGTCGGTGAAAACTGCCTACTGCCAGATCCTCAGATACAGAGTCGTTCAGAGCTGACGGGTTTGTATAAGACGACCTCAATTTTGTATGCGCGTTGATGTCAACTTATGTAAGCTGTTCAGAACGCCTTAGCTTTGCTCACTCGTAATTCGTTTTGATTATTGTGAACGTGTTCGCGTTTAGTTTTTGGCTATCGTTTGTATACTTGATTTCACTGACCAGTTTGGATTTGTTTTGTATATTTTGTTCCTGTAATTGAGGCTGTTTCAGCAAGCCATACAAAAAAATTATTCTGTTGAGTTCTTTTGGTTTGTTTATATCTTTGTTTGGTTTGTCGCGTCGAGTTGCGAGATTTTCCGTCAATACCCTGACACGCGTGTTTGAATTATTTTTTGGTGCCTCTCTTCGGTCATGTGGGCCGGCCTGTGATGATACATAATACTGCATTGAAACTTTGTTTTATTTGCTAATTCTCTTCTGAGGCCAAGATTTCGCCAACCAAAGACAATATCCAGCTCTTTTCAATATTGATGGGTATACTTTTATTTATCTTATTTGTTTACTATTCACCATGTTGTTTGTAAAGATCTGGATAGCTAATTTGAATTCGATTTCTAGAAAAAAAACAATTTGTTTACACAAGCTTGAATTTTTATATAAAAAAAATATTTATCGTCTAGCTCAATATACGTTTTATTGTTTTTCGGCTTGCAAAGTTTGATAATTTGGCATAGTCCCATTGGCTTTGTCTCATTGGTGTGTATGGTGGTGGGGTTTGTGTGTGGCTGTTGGAGAAAAATACACAAACAGCTCTAAGAAAAGCCAAGAGAAATAATTTAACTCTCATTGTTCTGACTTGTTAGGGCTGAATCTGAATGTGTGAGAATTTCTATCCCAGAACCCCGATATATTGTCACTCTTTCCCAGATAAATTTATATGAATGCTACCGACGACGTTATTAAGCCCCTATTCATATTCAAAGTCAATCATGAATTTGGTGCAAGCTAAAGCTCGAGCTTTGACCGCATCTTTGAATTTACAGGCCGACTTCAAAATTTTCCGTTTGGTCGTAGAACAATATCTGAAAACTGAAACATTCTCTAAAGAGACATTCCACACAATTCTTCTTTTTGATGAAAGTTTGAGTGAGGATGTAGAGGACTATTTTAAGACCGCTTTAGCTGTTAATTCTGAGGAGGTTAATCCCCGTAAAGTTCACATTCTCATCTCGCAGGTTTCAATACTGCTCGATAGAATTAAAGATTCTGCTCATACGATTAAGGTTTTGCAGTCCCAGTATAATCCAAAACAATGTAAGGGGAAGGGAGTCTGGGGCGGGGATGAACTGGTAAATTGTTCTATTAGTGGAGCAGATGAGACACGGGTCATAGGAGGGACGGGGTTAAATATTCTGCCCTCTACGCCCAACCGATACACAGAGAGGGTGGCAAAGAAACATTCTGACACCGATATTGATTTAAATGCTGAAGAGACCCCTCTGTCGGGTCAGAGTCCGATTTGGCACGACGAGCCGCGTGAGTGCTGTTGCGACATGTCTACTGATGCACCAGATAGGTCCAAAGTGCATCAGCCTGAGCGTGATCAGTCGTGTGATATCACGGATAACATTCCTGGTCATTCGGAATATCGGTCACCTGAATGGTTATATAACGGGTGCATTGAAGAAAGCTCAAATTATGTTCACCCATGGAAGGGTGACATTTTGTACGATGTAGGCTGCGATGGTTCACAAAAGCAGTCTGACAACTCGAGCGATTATTCTCGTGATAGTGGATATGAATCTTCACGCATCGAGTCGGAAAGTCATTTGCTTGAATGGGAATGCGATCACTCACTTGATTGGTCATGTGACCACGCTGAATTAAGGTGTGGACGTGATCAATCACTGGGAAAAGTGCATCGTTGTGGGCGTGACGGTAACCGTGACTTGGCACTTGACTCTGACGGTTCGACAGAATTTGAAGACGCGTCACGCGCTGTTTCTGAAACGGCGCATATTTGTGATGATTTTTGGGATTGTCTAGCTGGACGACCCTACAATCAGTCGCACGTCGAGTATTGTGAAAGCTGTGAGCATTGTCGGGATCGTTCGCGTGTTCTCTCACGAGAGCCGACACACAGCTATTCAGTCATCCCGGTTTACGAGTGTACAGCGGAATCCGGTGATTATTCATGTACTTCAAAATCACGTGTCTGTTCCGTCGATCTGGACCACAAGTGTTCATGGACTCCACGGGAAAAGGTCCATTCTGGAAAACGGTTGATTATGATCCTCTTCCGGGACCACTTGAGATGAAAGTTGTGACGGTTTCGAGCTGTATGAAAACCGGTCAGCTCCAGAGTGAGCGAGACGAATCGATTGTGGGATGTCGAACAAACGAAACGGCCGCTCCTGCGAATGATATGTCGGTGTTTGAATTCTCGTGGTTTTCCGAAGTGCCGCTGAAACAGTCGATTTCCCAGAATCAAAACGCTCGTACTGAAAGTGTAATGATGGATACACCGGAAGTCGTGTACGATGGTTCGGGTATTGTTACCGAAAGTCGGGAACCCGTTCTTACTTCTGTCCGACTCGGCGGATCTGATGTCTGCGCGATTGCGACGGTTTCGACACGCCGACATGGCCATACAGATCCGGTTCTGAAATCGGCGACTGCATCAGATCACGTACAATGTAACTTGGAAACTGACTTAGCCGCAAATTATCCATCCAGACTCCTACGGCCTCGTTGCATTCTACCGTTAGAAGTACAAATTGTGCCAACATACTGTTTGTGGAGCCTCGATTGTCACGTGGTAGCGGCCATATTGGGCTTTGTGAACGATTCCGATAGTCTCGGCTTTTGTATTTCCATGGCGTGCGGCCGCCGGAAGAACATGAATTACTTCCACGAACAGTTCGTAAATCCCTTCCTCTTAGTGATAATGGTCAAGATGTGTCGGGGAATAAGACTTTATGCGCAGTTCGTTTCCTGATCTTCCACAGCGTTCGTCCTCCGGAGGAAATCACGAAATGCACTCGTACTTTTGGACAATGGTCTCTGTCACTCTCGACCGAGTACCTTCCGTGGTTTACTGGTTCCCGACCACAGTGATTTCGTATTTTCATCCACGACCTGTAGAATCCTAGGCGATTTTGATATTGTGTAATCGAAAGCTTGTGATGTAAGTCGACACGAAAAGATTGCGAAGATCTACTGCCAGCAGGACGTCACTGAAGTTGGAGTCCGGAGGTGTTAATTGAAACACCCCGTTACTCCCTCTCCAACAACGTTCATTTTCCGAAGGAGAAAATCCATGTATTAGCTGAAACTAGGGCAAACCGTGATTGTATGTGCATGATGATTTACGCTTTTAGGTTTTAGGTTGAACAATGTCATACCTGTAAGTAAAAAAAACTATGGAGCGCCAGAAGGAGGATACCACAGGTAGGCGACCAGGTGCAGGTGCCATCTCGGGATATCTTTTTCCCTGGGCTCCGATGTTCCTAGTGTTTTCGACATGTGGGTTCCTTTTGCCGTTGTTTGTACTGACTGACAAAAAATCTTCTGCTACTTTTATAATTAGGAGTCATTTTGTATCGATTTTGTAGGCACGGTTAGGGTGCCCTGGGATTAGTGCACGCTCCTTAAGTGTTTTAATGTGTATTTATAAGGTCAGATTTGTATGTAAGCTTATACATTTCTTTTAATCAAAATCAATCCTTGGCTGACCCCCTGGTATTGAAATATTTGTTGATCAGGTAGGCAGACCCCATGTTCTAGGTTTTCTTGAAAAGGCTGATAGCTGGGAGGACTTGGCGGATGACGAGAGACACAGCTATAGTGCCTCCAGAGAAGTCTGTCCTGCCCATGTGTCAGCGGATGGGGATTGATGTCCGCCCGCAAAGCGCGGTCGAAATTAGGGGGGAAGGGAAACGGAGCGCAGGCAGAGAGGCTCTGGAGGTAGGCGCCGAGATACGTGAGCCATCTCTGGTAGCTGACCTTACCCTGGGCTTCGGGGACGGGATTGTGACCAAGGTGGCTCAACGGGGAACACATTCAACATCTTGCAGAACGACGGTGGTCCCAGCTTGGCGAGCCGGCTGCGGTGGTGCGGTATGTCATTGGAAAGCTGGTGTTTCCCCGAGCACTGGGACGACTTGTTCTGGGCTCGTGGTGATCATCGAATACCGGTGACATATGGCATTCACCCTCGTGTGACCAATAGGGGGCGTGTGAGATCAGGGCAACACATTCAGTTTTAGGATTAAGGATTTTATTGGGGTAATAATTTTAACGAAAAGTGTGAGTGGATAACTTGCAATGTTTTAGGTGTCCAGACACCAAGGTGGCACTTTTGGGGGACTGGCCGGTCTCAGCTAGCCTTCATATCCGGCACTCTGGGGAATGTGGATAAGTAATAATATTTTAAGGGTTCAGACTCCAGGGCAGCACTTTTGGGGGACTAGCTTGTCTAAGCTAGCCCTCATATCCGGCACTCTGGGGGAATTTGGAATAAACTTAATTCTGAAGCAATGCGTTTATGTGGCTAGAATATTTTATATGGGGCAGGAAGGTGAAATATCAAAGTTCATTAAGGAAACTGGTACACCCTAGGCACCAGGCCTCAAATATAAGGGGGAAGAATGTAGTAGTAGGCTGATAGGGGCCTTATCATGCTTTGGGGGTATATTCTCTACTACTGTAGTAGGAACCAGCTAGGCGTTTTATACTCGTTTAGTGGGCCTAGACGCTAATATTGTGAGCTTGCATGTGTGTTACCTATCTAGGGTGAGTGAATAGGGTTTAACGTCGCTTTCAACATTTTTTCAGCTATATCACGACGGGGAAGGGAAGGGAGGGGAGGGGGAGGGGCAGGGGTACCTACTTGTAACAGAGCAGATCTAATGCTGCTATTTTATAGTGCTGTCCCACTGAAATATTATGCCGTAGGCAGACATGACACCCCACTCAGTCACATTATACTGACACCGAGCGAACCAGTCCTTGTTCTATCCACGTAATGCTGAGCGTAAGCGAGGGAGCAACAAGTTCCATTTTTCAAATCTTAGGTATGACCCGGCCTGGGATCGAACCCAGTACCTACCGCTTACGAGGCCGACGCTCTAACCATTAGACCTATCTATATACAAATGGACCCTTCTGCCCGCCTTGTGCTATGATTGGCTGTGCCTGGTAGATCATGCACCGAAGGTTTCCTGGTTTACACCACGCGAAGATAGGACGAGAAATACCCGTGGCCTAAGAGAGAGCAGACTGTATACACTGGAGTTCCCTTCAACGTGAACTTTGGTGTTAGTCTAATATTGAGTTATGTCAGGGTAGGTTTTGCTGGGTTGCTGACTTGTTTTTGTTGAAATACTGTTTGATTGTCGCTTTATAGCTGAAATATTGCTGAGTGCGACATTAAACCTAATTCTATCTCGCTCTCTCTCTCTCTCTATTTTCATATTTAGGTTCTGACATTTTTAATGAATTTTAATTATTTTTTACCTTTTGATATGTCAATGATAACAAATTAAAACAAATGGTTTAGACTGTCCAACATGTTCAGATAAAATATGAAAATAAAAGAATCAAAAACAAAATTCTTAATATTTTCCTAAAAAAAATTCATTTGTTGGATAATCCCCAATTAAAATATGTAGTTGTCTTCATGTCCACTTTTGGAATAGGCCCTTTGGGCTTGTGCCCAGAAGGGCTCCTGTCCCAAGAGATCCTGGCATTAAGGGCTCCTGTCCTGGACCCATCCAAGAACATATGAACATAAATGCATGTTTGTGTGATGAACCATTCCCATTGGATTAGGTATGGGTGAATACCACCATATTAGAGATATTACGACCATGGAAGGAAGCCTCCCACTCACTTATTGTTGTTTGGGTGAGCCACATCCTGTAAACCTGCCAGACTTCTACTCAAACTGGACATGTCATACAAGATGTTACTGCTTTTGGATAGCCGCTGAATCAGAAACAGATACAGTTTGATAGGTCTTGTTAATCTCAAAATGTGCTACACTGCTGTTGTCATTTTCCTGTGTTCTATAGGTTAACATGGCTAGCCTTTTTAAGTTACATGAAATAATAGTCTTGTTTCTCAATAACTATTCAGCTTTATAAGATTGCCAGCAGGTGAAACAACCATCAGAATTTATTTTTTCCATATCAAATTTTACGAAGTTGGATAATGCTCTCAGAGATCATGTTTTATACTGACTGACAATACCGGTAGCTTCACCTGAAGCATTCAACACAATTATTACCTACACTGTGGAGAACTTCGAGCTTCACATTTGTGAATCAATTATCATGTAAGTAACAGGTTTAATATGTCAATGTTTGCGACTCGCTATTACTCTTACCATAAAAAGGATTGTAATGATATCAATGAAGTATGTATATACATAGTTCCTACTACAATAATGTGATTACCTAGTCTACAGAAATAGCGTTATTTTACCTTCTGAATCCCTGAGCTGCTGCCACTCCCTGCTGATTCTACGGAACCATTAGATGAGCGGTTACCTTGACGACGTAATGCCATTGGAGTGGATGAGTCACTGTTACCCAGTGAGTGACCATCATCACTGTCACCTGTCAACAACAACAACTCATATCAACAAATCAATATGATTCTTTACAAATACAATTTGCCATCTTGTAAGAGTCATGTCCAAATATTTTGGCAATTTGCTTGTTAAACTGGCAGAAACATTAAGTGTAAAGTCGCAAAAAAACTAGGTATTGTTCCAGTATCATGAAAAAAGACAGTTCCTTTTAGACCAATCACAGTTTCTGCAAGTTACACAACAAACAAAGGACAGAACAGATGGACTGCAACTCTTACAAGATGATGAACATACCTGGTGAACATATTAAAGTTTTCCTTCCAGTTAGCTTTCTGATAGCTTTGACTTGGGGAATTGTCTCAGACATAGCAGAAGTTACAAATCACCCACACCTACAAATTACACCACCTGCTGTGGTACCGTAGTAATAACACGAGATGTGGAATGAAAGGAGAATGGATAATTCACTGAAAACGAACATTCAACAACATAAGGAGCCATGAGCTCACATATCCCCAGATGTATTTGACCATGGTCAGACAACACAGGAAAATATTAACGGGCTCTCAAATAGATTCCTTTCAGGTGAGAAAATTCTCCATGAAGAAAGAAAAATGTGAAGAAAGTGATGAAATAAGCATTAATGGGTTTTCCTCAAGTTAACAGTTAGGTTCTTGAAAAGGACCCTCTCCGAGCTAATTTTTGATAAATTAGTAAATGAATGGTTTCTATTCACTTGAGATCATACAAAGTTGTAAAGTTATTTCTCTAGCTCTGCGCCCATGATACATAACCCTTGCACGTAAAAACTTATTATTTGCAAATCTTAGAGCCAAAAAAAAAAAAAAAAAAATTGTTTACAACAATGGTAAAAACACCAAAAGCTGAAAAGCAGGAAACTGCAAAATGTCGAATTCGGTGTTTTAAAAGTTTTTTATAGACAAATACATTCTCGCTATTGAAGTGTTGTTGTTGTTGTTGTCATGGTAACAGCATTGTATTCGCAATCGATTGATCACGTAGTTGAATAACCTGTCTAAATATCCCTCGGTGGCCTCAGTCAAAGTATCTCTAAGGTCAAATGAGACCTAGTGATGCTCAAGTTACAGTCGAGGTATATGTTCCAATCACATAACTTGATGAATCTATCGAGAACATTTTGCCTGTTCTTTCTGAAAATAAAGACCGTTGGATCCCAAAACTTACGAAGAAGATTGAATCCAAATACTATTACATTTTAGTGGAATCAGAGTGACACAACATCCATTACAACTGTAATTAGGAAGATTTTTCTCCTTAGGGTGTCAAAATCCATTGTAAAATGAGTGGCGTAACGGTAATTTGGCGGGTTTTTGTGGATACATTGCGTATATAAGAAGTGTATCCACATTTTCGCGAGACGTAAAATCAGCTATTTTTTCAAAAATGTGGATACACTATAAGTGATGTATCCACATCTTATTAGCAATGTAAACACCTTTATAGAACTAAATACTCGATTCTAACTTTTAAAACCTAAATTTGAGAAATGTTTAGGTTGAATATTTTGACCGGATGAAGTGCCGTCACAACATTTTTTGTTAAAGTGATCGTAAACCCTCAAGTAAAGTTTCCATCAAATGACAGACCATTGCGAACAGTGTCGGAAAATATTTATTTTAATTTTTTACGATTTTATTACACAGAGTGAACTGCAATTAAAGAATGGTATTCTATGGTGGTCTGTTGCAACCATATTTAGGTCCAGTGACGTCACACTGCCTTAATACATATATTTTAAACTTTGTATGCACTTTCCAGTGCTTGATTCAAGCTTAAAGGATTTTAATCAATTTTTTTTTTTCTCTGGAATATGTGTCAGAAGAGTTCGTACTTAATTAAGAATTTTTAAAAAAAAAATTTCCTTGTCCCCTGTGGGCATATTTTTTAAGCCTTTTTGGCAGCTCTATTTAGCTCCCAGTCAGATATGCATATTTGTGAAATGAAAGCGAGGCCGCCAATCTGTGACGTCACAGGCGCGAGAGCTCGCTAATGACAGGTAGCAATTTAGTATGAATTACATACTGGGAGAGATTTCTTTTAGTGGCATTTAGAAGTTGGGAAGTAGATAAATAAACAAATTACTTATGGATAACAACTTCTAGTTTATTCGGGACGACGTTTTGCTACAGGTATCGTTCTCAAGACAATGACATCAATAAATAAATAAGCAGTATATATTCATCCCCAGCGCATATGACCTACTGATCCAGGAACCCCACCGTGCCTTGAAGCCCACCTTGTTAATTAATCCAGCCATCTCCACCAGCCTAATCCTGTCCTGTTAAATATTTCTCACCTAGTAATGTATAACACTATTGTTATCATACTGTTGACATTTACTCAAGGAACTGTATATATACTGCTTCTTCACAATTCGACTCGAGAATACTGCCGCCTAATAAATAGCAGTGTAAATTGACTCCAAAATGCCGTATTGTGCCGCCTACGGTTGTACAAACGAGCAGAAAAAAGGTTGTGGGTTGAATTTTTTCTCGTTTCCCGTGGAGACGAGTGGTTGCAATATAATACAATATAAAATATGACCGTTTACGTGAGCTGAATATCACTCTCGTGACATGAATTTACTAGACTGTTTGCGTGCAGGTGGGCTATCTGATAATGTCACCAACACCCGTTGTGCGAGAAATTGCCCCTTATCTGCGAAAAGTCGGGAGCAGGACCGCTAGAAAGTCGCAATTTGTTCTTTCATATCAATTACGCTAGCTGGACAGCATATCCCTACTGGAAATAATTTATTGAACACAGATTTGCCAGAAGTAAAAACAAAATGAACTAAATATTTTTGGTAGATAATATATAACGTCGTACTTTCAAACTGACCTGAACGAAAGAGAAAACTCCAAAATTGGCGTACGTCTCAGTGTTGAAATTTCACCAGCTAGGCCTGGATTAACAAATTATTTCGATCAATTGTCTAAATGTTTATTCATTCTGTGCATTGGGGGCCTATATATAACGTCCGGCATAGATAATAAATAACATACCAGTATGTGTTTACAAGTCGACCTTGTTCCGTGTGGGACTGTTCATCTGTTTCAGATTCGCTTTCCCTCTGTTCCATCTCATTTCGGTCGTTTGGTACGGGTTCAAACTGATACGGCAAAACGTCAAGATGTCCATTTATGTCGTCTGTATATAGATCATCATCACTGGCATATTCCTCCATGGTTTCGAATCGTTTTCGATTAATTTTACAGCGATATATGCGATGGAGTAATCACAAATCCACAGCTTAATATAGCTGCCCACAGGAGACGGTCGCCTGTCTGACGTCACAAGATCACGTGACGCCTAAGCTCATTAACGGGTTAACTGGCGGAAATTGAGCTACAGGTCTTTAATTAAAAAGGCTTAAATATGCCCACAGGGGACAAGAAAAAAAGTTTTAAAAAAATTCTTAATTAAGTACTAACTCTTCGGACACATATTCCAGAGATCAAAAAAATATTGATTAAAATCCTTTAAGGTATGTATACTTTGAGTTTCAACACAGACTCACTGTTCCAATGGGCATGTTTCACCAAAATCTGGGAGATGGTGACTCATGAGTGTAACGTCAATTTTGCATTTTGCAGAATCTTGCATTTAATTCCCCCGATTTTGGAACTTGCACATTGGAAAAGTGAGTCTGTGTGGAAACTCAAAGTATACATACCTTAGCTTGAATCAAGCACTGGAAAGTGCATACAAAGTTTGAAATATATGTATTACGGCAGTGTGACGTCACTGGACCTAAATATGATTGAAACAGACCACCATAGAATACCATGCTTTAATTGCAGTTTACTCTGTGTAATAAAATCGTAAAAAATTAAAATAAATATTTTCCGACATTGTTCGCAATGGTCTTTCATTTGGTGGAAACTTTACTCGAGGGTTTACGATCACTTTAAAATTCTCGCCCGACTTTCCAGGGCTAAATCGAAATCGGAAATACTTGCATGTCGGTTAATTTAGAGATTTTAAGAGTACATAGTTGTTTTTCTTCTCGTATTGATGGGAAAGAGATACTATATGTCCCAAGAAACTTCAAACAATCAGAAGTCCAAATTTTACATCAAGTGCAGGTGAAGAGTAAGGAAAACTTTGATTGGCTGAAATCTGTGTAATAGCCCCGCCCAGCTATTATTCAACCAATCAGAAAATTGGACTCTACAAGTCTCCAACATGGCCGACAAAAGCAACAACACGCTGAGCGAAATAATAGCATCTCTTTCCCATCCATCTCAACTTTCACTCATAAACTCAGTCGAACAATATGATTATTTGAATGATAAATTTCTAGTAGTTCAGTCTAACAGATCGTAAGTACCTCCTGCTGTTTTACTGTCAACAGATCGACGCCGAAAACTCGGAGTTAGTTTTTTTAGCTTCGTCTCGACCCTGCTCGAGGAATCCGACGTTGCGAGAACTTTTCATAATCGGACGTACAGCTTTTATATCGATGAATTATAATTATAGCAGTCATTACAATGTTAATAAAATGTGGATACATCGCCATTATAGTGTATGTATCCACATTTTTGGAAAACCAAGTTTTTGGTGATTTTTAAAATGTGGATACACATGCTGTGTTTGTATCCACAAAAACCCGTCAAATTACCGTTACGCCAAATGAGTGGTCGCCATGTTTGTTCCTATCAGTCCAAGGCATCGGAGGTGATGAGCACATCCAATCAAGGGAGGTAATAGTTTATTTCCTGATTATTCGACTGGTTACCTCCCCTGTGTCTTATTCGCGAATGAGCATACAAGAGGTCAACAAAATATATGAAGATGAAGAACATAATGAAATATTATGAATTTCTCCATCAGCAAATACAAGTTCTGGTACCTGTATTCATGAAACACAACAAAGGTATGTAAAAAAAATAAAAAAAAAATAAAAAAATAACAATAATAAATAAATTAAAAAAATAAAAATAAAAAAAACAAATGGTCGACCACCAGCATGGTTTTGCAATAAAAAATGTCTGTCAGAGAACCAACTTTATAACTTTGTGTTGCCTAATGTAAACCGATATCAAAATGGGGAGACAATATGCATGCCAAATGGTACACAGGGAAGAAAACTCTACTGGAGTCTTAAGAATATTTTCCAGTTCAAGATTTTTTTTCCATACAAGTGATTCCACTGAAAAAGGCCTCTAGTAAATAATATTTTGTACACTCTAATTGTTCATCTTTGAACAAACATTGAAATAAACTGAGGAGAATATGCTGTATCAGTAAAAACAGTGCTGAGATCTTGACTAAACCAGACAGGACTGAATCTGAATATATTATCACAAACACATTTTTGGATAAAGTTCAAACAATGGAACCTGGAACTATTGGACTATTGTCATCCAATGTTGGTTCACTTAGTTTAGACAGTTTCACCATACCTCCAAATGAGATTCTCCTACGATCAGGTTGTGGACTGGCTCTCCATCTGAAGTTACCCTCAGAATTGTGCTTGTTTGGAGTCAGAGCTTTACATACAGAAACAAGATACAACTAATTAACATTATCGTTCAATGTATCTCCAGCTCAAATATTAGTCAATCAGTGCTATGTCCAAGTTCAACTGATCCCATTTAGGTCCTACAATGCTGCTGCATTAAAGGATCTATAAATCTGCTGATGTTCTGGATGTCTACCAATCAGAGATTGTGGAATGCTGAAGATTGTTGATCACTGAACTGAGCAAGACTGTTTTCATAACTGTCTGGGTGAGTCAATAAGAACAAGTGTAAATCATAAATACTGACACTGCATATATATACATGATCGATTATATAGTGTGACTGACACAATTATATTGACTCAACATATTCTACAGTGAAGAACATTCTACAGAGAACACATTCTACAGTGAAGAACATTATGAAAAGGGGGAATTTGTGAACCATATAATTTTAGGATCATCTTCCTTGAAACTGTTACATGAATACTTTGTCAGAACAGAAGCTGATGGAATTATCAAGCCAGAGGCATATGTATTAGTGAGCTAGTGAGTGAGTGAATATGATTTAACGTCGCTTTCAACACTATTTCAGTCATACGTTTGGTTCCTATTCCTTTTCACACCCAGAAACCATAGGCATATATGATGCAGATACATACCATTTCTGGGGGAATTCTGTATTTTACTGAGAGGTGAGGCAGGAGGAAGGTCGTCCTTGCCCCGGCTTGATGCTGCCAGGAACCAATCAGCACCCACCAAACTTGGGCCGCCAGGTATAGTTTGTAATCTGAGGGAAGGTGAAGAAATGACTAATCAGCATGGCTATGTATAAGGATATTGAACCTTTTCGCAAAATTAAATCTACATACATTTGTGAGGTCAATAATGTTACATGTTACCAAACTATACAAAAGCTGCCAAATATGTGTATCTTATACTTAATATGCGTATGTATTTTATGGAATTTGGAATTGTTTTGTCAAACAAGCTTTGCTATTGCACTAGATATTGTCTGGACTGATTGATTTCAGTGACAATAGTTGATAACACAAAAAACTAAAGAAATGTGTCAACAGGTTTTCTTGATATACATTTTGAGTGAGTGAGTGAGATTCAAAGTTGCTTTTGACAATGTTCACGACAGAGCCTACAAATGACAGAGCCATGCCAATGCCACCGTTTCATAGTGTTCTCTCACTGAAGCACAATGTCATAGGCAGATATCAGGCCTTGCCGTTTGAAAACTGATGGAGAGCTAAAACAGTCCTCCTAAATTTTCTAAGGAGGGTGATTTGCTCTCCTAGAATTTAACCCCTTCAAATTACTTGTATAAGCTTACTGTATGCCAGTGCATGAATATGTAATGGTACAATGTAGTATATAGGCCTACTAGTAATACAAATTTCGTTCAAAAATAAATTCAAATAAATAGAAAGCAGAAAATTTACAAGTTAGTAGCAGGCACCCTGCATGCTATATAAAACAATTATTCACAAGTTATATCAATGACAAAGTAAAATACTTTGCATTGATAAAACAATATTTTTGTTGGAGTTTGTAAAGAAATAAGCTGTTCACAAATATATTCATATAGACTTGGTAAATAGATGGCCTACCAAATGCTCATAAATGAAGAGAAAGTGTGTCAAATTCTTGTTAGTTGAGTGCAAGACTGTCCCCAAGTTGATTGGAACTCTTTTGTGAAAAAGGTAGAAAAGTAACACATAACTTTTCAGCCATGAAAAACGTAAAAGTTGACAGGATTTACTTTGTTTTATTAAAGTATGCTGTGATGAAATAAAGGCAGGGAAAGCCTGGGAAACTATTCTTGGGAAGTGATGAGGTGAGGCAGGCATTATATCAAATAGATTTTCCTAATGCAGCCCAAACAGCAGTGCTTGATGTTATTACAACAACAACAACAACCACACAGACTGATGAGCCAAGGTGCGCGAAAAAGAAAATTAGGAGCGTGATGGAGCGCGAGCGCGATTGCGCTCCTCAAATGGCCAGGCCTGCAGATATGATACTTCACCCAGTCACATTCTCCAGGAACCAGGCCAGCCAGTGACTAGGCTCGTTCTAACTTGTCAGTTCCAGACCAGTGATGAGATTACAAGTTTACATAACTTACCTTCGTTCACAGGCTTCAGTGAGGTCGGCTCCCTCAAGCTGTAGAAGGGTGGCCTTGACCTGGTCCACATAGAAGGGATCAGGTGAGGGGTGTCCATCAGCCCAGGCTGCACACCCACCCGCCTCTAGTAACACCACCAGTACACTCTGCTTCTACAATCACAAATGGTCAACATATCATACTGCATCAACATACACTATTCGTGTACTGGGCACAATCTAATGTTACATCCAATAGCTTGCCAATTTCATTATCAACAGTAAAATCGTGTGAATACTGACTATTAATAAAGTCATCTATCAAATAATACTGACGATAATACATTTATAATAAAGCACAGCTTGAGGTGGACGAGTGTCCTAGCATGCTTGTATTTAATGCTGGAGATTGGTCTGACATAATCCTCCTCACAGCACTAGACTGGGTTATCTTAAATACACTGGATGTTCAATAAATGATGACTAATATCTTACCATGCCAACAACTAATAAAAAATATCTTGCGTCAGGTTCCGTGTAACCAGGCACAACTTCCTCCGAAGTGTTCCCTCGCCTTGTGGGAAAAAGTTCATGCCATAAAATAAGGTGTCGCACTTTGTATTCTGCGGTATATACCAACACACAATGGTATTTTAAAAACAAATATATATCCTGGAAGTCTTCTGCTGCAACGTGGTTACAACACAAAAATCCCTGAAAACAAAAAAATATAAACTTCCATCAAACAAGCTAAGTGACAGAGCTTTGATAGCTCCTCTTTATGTTCTCAGTATATACATACATGTACATAGATCTGCACACAAAGATTGTTATTTTGGAGACATATAACAGATGGTCCCACAATCTCACTTTGAAATCTATTCAGAGAGTCACTTCAATGAAAACCTGAGCCGTCCATGTCCCCAGCTGTTGATACCAAAGACAGTATGGCAACATGAAAGGTTTATAATAGGTTGTATTTGAAATTGTACACTGAATGATGGGAAATTTTGTTTGACTATTGGGTGTTTAACACATTTGTTATATTACCTGAAAATTGAATAAATTACTTGACAGTTTTTATGAAGAAAAAGAGTTGTTTCAAAATACGAGATAGTTTAGTTCTGAAATGTAAACAGTGTGAAATATAGCTAATAGCAACATGTGATATATCTAGATGATGTCATGAAAGTTGCTGAAAATAAGTAAATGCTATGCAGCCATTGCTACTCTTATACCGCATGACATACTCAAGTCAACTATTAGTCAAGTTTGACCTCAGTTGGTGAAATCATTCTTCAGTTATTGCAGTCACAAGCTTAGAATGACCAATTCTGGGGTCAAGGCCATGGTGGTCATAATGGATTATGCAGATGGGTGAAAAACAATCCCAGTCATCCTCTCACTCATGCCAAACCACTGGGCAAGTTTTATCTCAGTCAGAAAAATCCTTCTTGAGTTATGCCAGTGACAAGCTTATTTAGCACGGATGCTGAAAAACAATCCCAGCCATCATCGCCCTCATATCAAAGCCATATTGGATAACACAGGTTGCCGAAAAGCAATACCAGCCATCATCTCACTCATATCAAACCACTGTCCAAGTTTGATGTGAATCAGACAAACAAATTTAGAATTATTGCAGTCACAAGATTATGTAGCATGGTTGAACAGGGGTCAAGGTCATGGTTGCCTATTGGGTTATGCAGATGGGTGAAAAACAATCCCAATGTAAAAAAAAACACTGAATACATGGAAAACAGTCTGCAAAATGTCCCCCCACCCCCAAAGAAAATTGGAAATTTGAATGTTTTGGAGTGGAAAGCAGACACATTTGAAATTTGACTTTTCCACAAGAAACACTGAAATCTTTTTTTCTGCTGAATGTTCTAATCCCTGCAGTACACAAACAAATCATTAAAGCTTACGGCATTGTCAAATCATCTTATCTTCCAAGGAAGTGAGGGAACATGTCATCTGCAGGCACATCGATGTGCAATTACAGTGAAACCTGTGAATACCGACACCTGGGTAAACCAACTAATCTTTACATACCGGCATTATCCATGGTCTCAACACTTAAATTTAAAGTATTTTAACCATGATTAATCAGAGCCCTGTCAAAACTGACACTAGATTCTGATTCAAAGCATGGGTGGTTTACACAGGTTTCACTGTACCCTAATTAGCTTGGCTGTTCATAAAACTTACTTTATAAAATAAACAGCTACCTAAGACAGTGTAAGTCCTCCTCATCTCCACAATCTCCTCATCCTACAATAGTCAGCACAACCAATATACTCTGTAAACAGTCTTCACTATGTACTCCCTTAGTCGCAATATTCACTGCTAAATTCTGGTTCTTACAATACAGTGATATACATGTGACAAAAAGAATATATATTTATGCATCATTTTTTTGGTGCTTGAGAATTAAAGCGGAGTTTTTTATGTAACACAGCAGCTGCACATGTGGGTTACTGGCTTGTATACACTTGTTGTGTATACAGAGGGTTGGAACAACAAAAAGAACGATTCATATACGATCAGCTTTGCTTAATTCATCTATTAATTATAAAGAGTTGAGTTTGAAATGATACACATATATGAACTGAATAAGAGCCTGGGCTTCAGTATACACCCTGTGCAAGCCTAACATAGCCCTTTAAAACAAGTGTTACATGTAACTAGAATTTGACCTTGATGAAATAGGCCAAGGTCGGTCAACTTTAACAGGCTTCTAATTAATCACCAGTGGCATAAGTACTGCAGTATAAATTTTGTAGAGCTGAGCCATGATACCGGAATATTGTAATAACTAGAATTGACCTTGGTAAAATAGGTCGAGTTCAGTCAAATTAGAAAGGCCTCTAGTCAATAATCCTTCAAAAGTTCTCAACAATACACAAATTTGACCAAGATAAAATAGGTCTATTAAGGTCAGTCATCTTCACTGGACTTCTAACCCATCACTGGTTGCATATGTTACATGAATTTACCAAGGAGAGAGAGAGAATTAAGGTTTAACGTCACATTCAGCAATATTTCAGCTATATAGCAAAGATCAAACAAAATTCTAAGTATTCAAGTTAATAACTTAGTAATCCAACACAATAAAACATTCACACATTAAAACTTATGTAACAGACCGATTTCTCTCAAATAACCTAAGATACAGTCTTCTTTCACCCGACCAAAAAGATCTTCTAAAGTAGCTGCTCGATAAAAAGAATCTCTTACAATCATAAAATCTAAACAGTTGATAAGAATATTTTCACTGTGAGATCTTCGTGGCATGGAATACACCTTGGAACTGGCAAGCCTGGCTACAATCCATCAAAAGATATTGTGTGAACAAGCAAGATGGACAGACAGATGGATGGACCAAGCAGACAATATCCTTCGGCCATAACCAGCTGACTCTTCAACCACACTGTTGACCTTTTGACCTCAAAATGAATAGGGCTCCTCTTCGACTCATGGGTGAGGTATACTCAAAGTTTAGTGCTAATCCATAACATAGAACTGGAGATCTCGCACAGAGAAGGAGAAGTTATCAGACAGACAGATGATCAGACAGACAGAAATCGATACCGCATTAAAACTACTCGACAAACTTTTGTACAATGCATTACATGCGCAAACTATTCAGCTAATGGAACAGTTTTCCAATTCATATGTCGATGGAAGGAAAACAACCGCCCAAGGGGCTTCAATATATGCCCGTACATCTGAAATTACACTGATCCGAATTTCAAGGTTGTTTAATTGCCTTGGTCCCAATTGGTAGCTAGCTATCCAGAGAAAGGTCTAAGATTTTGTGCTTACAAGAAAGTAACATTTATGACACCTAAAGGGGCTTAACTATTGGTAACTAGGTGACCTTGAAACAAGAACCGAGAGCTCGCATTCCCACAATGAATTGACAATAGTCAAAAACTAGAAAATATTAATTTTCCATCAAATAGATTCCCTTCAGGTGAGAACATTTTTGATGAAGGAAATGTGAAAAAAAGTGATGAACCTTTGTTCTTGAGTTGATAAGAAGTTCAGAAAGGTTAGTTAAAATAGTAAATACTTCCAGTTAAAATAGTAAATGCATGGTTTTTATTTCACAACAGTTTAACTGAATGTAGCCATTTATACATGTATCAAACAGGGGAGGCAACACCACAGGACAAATGCCATATACATGTAGGGGAGACAACTCTGAATAGTCCAAACTAACAATAGTCTGGATTCAGTTTTGGGGGACTGTGACCTTGACCTTTGACCTCAAAATGAATAGGGTACCTTTTTGCCCTTCAAGTAAGTTATACCTAATGTTTGGTACCAATCCATACCTTGGAATTGGGGATATCGCACATACAACAAATTATAATGGATGGATAGATGGACAAAACTCACCATCGGATTATACGACCTTGTCTTCAATGGGCATATAAAATGTGACTTTTAATGATATCCTGATTTAGGGGTGACCATGACCTAAATTTTGGTACACGACCCATTGTCTCCCCTTAATTTATCTACAGACACAAAATCATGATTTTTAAGAATTTCAGGATGTGGGGTCACAGTGACCTTGACCTTTGACCCTGACCTACATTTTGGTACGTGACACATCCTGCCCCGCTAATGTATCTACTGACACAAAAAAAAATACTTTTAATGATTTCTTGAATTTGGGATCACAGTGACCTTTGAACTTGACCTAATATTTGGTACCTTTTCCCCCTACTGAATCCACTCGCAAAAATTTTGCAATTTTGAATAATTTCCTGATTTTTAGGCCACACTGACCTTTGACCTCTGACCTTGACATACATTGGTATCTGACACATAGGCCCCTCCTGGGGTATCCACTCACCAAAAATTGGAAATATAGATAGAAAACTGTCAATGATCAATGAATTCCTGAGTTTTTGGCCACAATGACCTTTGACCTATGATCCAACCTCAATTTCGGAGCGCGACACATCGTTTCAACCTAGTGTATCCACTCACAAAAAATTGCAACTGTGGATAGAAAACGGTCACAGGTATAGACCAGACACGAACGGTTCAGTGATTTCCTGGTTTTTAGGCCAGTGACCTTTGACCTCTGATCTTGATGTCCATTTTAGTACGCGACACATCGTCTCCCCTCGGGGTATTCACTGACAAAAAATTGGAACTGTAGATAGAAAACTGTCCCACATATAGACCGGACACGGGAGATGGACAGAAACCGCCATCACATAATACGTCCGCCTTTTGGGCGGGCGTATAAAAAGTAAACAGTCATTCATTAGCTAAATGTTTAGTTCAATGAAAACTTACATCATCTGTAAAATCTCCAGCTTCCAGGTCAGATAGTATATTGTCAAACTCAACCTGTTAAAAAACATTTTTGGTTCAATAAGAGAGGTTCCAATACTTCAATGACAGGTTTGTCATGGTTTTCTGTTATAGCATTCAGATATATTACGGTCATCAACTTGATTGTAACTGAAAGCAAATAAAGGTTGAGATCGACCCCTCTCTTTTCAATACAGAAATTTAATGGAGCTCTTAATATAAATTAGTACAGTTATACATAGCAGGAAAATGAAGCAAAAAGTGAGGGTCACCATATCAGCTTATGCTATGGGTGCACATCAACATAGCTACCCCTTGTCTCAGATTAACACAGAAATGATAGGAAAATGCAGAAAAATAACCATAAAATTGGATTTTTAGATAAAACTGAATACAGATTTTTATTAATCTTTTTAGAGGACACGTGAACCTGTTTCATCAAAAGACAAATTAAAAAATTTAATAGGGTCACCGACTTAATATTCTTACTATCAATGGACAGAAACATTTTTTGACACTTTCCCATCTATTCCCATTAAACTGAGATGTTTGCTACGGCAACAAAATAGTCACATTCAAATAAAATTATGCATATTTGTTAAATAATGATATACACTTTCAATATACCAAATTTTAGAAAATTCATGCGAAATTGAATTTTCTTCTTTTGAAATGTATTAGGGATTGAGTGGGGTCAATCTGCAACTAAAAAATAATTATCCCCCTGCAGGGTATCAGTCTCAAACCTGAATGAATATTTACTAATCTCATAAAATAGAAGAAGTGATTATTACTTAAGATATGTGAATTATTCAAGAAAGAAATCCTTATGAGTGATGATCAAGTAATACAAGGAGGCACTAATTCCATAACTGAACTGAAGACAATTAGATAAGCAAACCTTCACTTCATCCCCCAGCTGGATCCACCGTACTCCGGACATGGAGTCGAGAAAACTGCGCGAGGTTTGTTCATAGTTAAAACCCAGTAAATACATCTCCTGGCTCTGGAGTATTCGATGAAAGAGCAGGGCAAATATTTGGTCGCACTGGTGACGGTTTTCGGTGTGTCGAAAAGAACTGAAAAAAAATTAATAATAATAATAACTCAACAATTTTATATTAATGCTCCACAAAACCACACATTTTCCTAAAAGAGAAAGTGATGAGAAAAGACAAGAGCAATTATCCTGTATTTCTAAGACATATGTTTCCTTGAATAAACATAACACTACTATCCAAAGAAAGACAACTGTTAAAATAAACAGCTGTTCCATGTTAACTTCCAAGAATGAACATGGAACAGCTGTTTATTTTAACAGTTGTCTCTGTGTTAACATCCATGAATCCATGGGGCCTGAAGACAGGGTACTGTGAAATTCGTAGGGAGAAGCAGAATAAATGCCCAGTGGAAAGTCAATGGCTTAACTGAAAAAATAAATAAATAAATAAATAAAATCCAAGAATTATCTCCCCCTTACCTGACAACAGATCCAAAGGAGACCTTTAAAATCCTGATAATATCACTGAGAATGTGGTTAAGGTGATGCAATGCCACTCTATTGAAAAATAACGAGAAATAATGGTTACATTCCATAAATTTCAATGAAATACATTCAGAATGAAAAAACAAAAACATGAAATATCAGAGGCTAAGATGTTTCCAAATTCAGACCAGATAGGTACAATTATAAGTTACACAGCATATTCAGCAAAACAAAATGTGGTAGCCTGGCTGGTAAGGATTTGGTGTGAGGCCTTACATGAAGGGCTTATCTCATTGTATGCCAAGATAAAAGCTGGACATTACAACCTTGGGGGATTTTATTATCAGTGAGATATGGCATGCTTGAGTACATACTCACATTTTGGAGGGTAGAGCCAGTATGAGGACATCTCGGCCTACTTTGTGGTATGCCACATGGACCAGATGGTTATCCCACATCACTGAAGAGCTGGAGAAAACAGAATCACAACCATACATATTATCCTCATTCTCAAATACTTTTCAAATTATTTTTATTCTTTCAATTTAAACATACATAATCTGCATTCATTGCCAATATAATCAATACATTGCTGTACAAATGTTGAAGTTTCATACAAGCCCTCATCATTTTATGTGGGGGGGAGGTGACAGAACTACAGCAATTGCTAACAAGCGTTCTGAGAACCCCAACATCTCGCCTTGCGGGGTCATCCGCCAAAGGTGCAGCAGTATTGAAAGCATACATGTAGAGCAAACAATAAGGTCTGGAATAAGTGATGCGGTACAGACAATAATGTCTGGAATAGATTATCTGGTACAGACAATAACATCAGTCCCATGTGGGATTACTGGCAAAAGTTAATCCCATGTAGGATGGATAGGTCAGTGCAGTCGGATTACTGGTACGGCATTCCAGTGTGAGATTACTGCTGGGTGGACCAGTCCCATGTTATTACTGATGGATAGTCCTCTGTGGGATTACTGCTGGATAGTCCAGTCCCAAGTGGGATTACTACCATCACCATCATGGTATGGATGGTAGTGATGGTATGGATGGTAGTGATGGTATGGATGGTAGTGATGGTAGTGATGGTATGGATGGTAGTGATGGGATGGATGGTAGTGATGGGATGGATGGTAGTGATGGTAGGAATGGTAGTGATGGTATGGATAGTAGTGATGGTATGGATGGTAGTGATGGTATGGATGGTAGTGATGGTATGGATAGTAGTGATCAGGGCCTGATCTAGACTTTTAGTTTGGGCACCCTTACCTGGCGCAGAGTGTGATAAGTTATAGTGAAATAGGCCGCGATGTGGGACTGTCGAAGCCCATGGAAGCTGTGGGAGTATTGAATGGTCTAAATACAGCCTGATAACTTAATATTTGGCAATAGTAATTGCATTAATATAGGTTTCAGCCTGTTCAGAGGGAATTTGCTAACAAAAATATTTTTTTTTTTTTTTTTTTTTTTTTTTCTCATTTGGGCGCCCAAATTCATGGCGCCCAAACCCGTTATAACGGGTTCAAAAACGGCCTGGATCAGGCCCTG
>JAVTVY010003937.1:0-37421 GCA_036873755.1 Hanleya hanleyi | reverse complement strand
CATCAATACAACCACCACTTGCCATATTTAGAAATCACACAGACAGACATCAAAGAAAATCCTAGCTGCACGGCGTTGACAAGCTCATATCTTGATTGGCTTTATGGCATCACGTGCGCTTTCGGTTTGAACAATTTACCCTATTCATTAGGTCAAGGTACATGACGGAACGTTAGTGTTCAAGGAAAGCATTCTTTAGCTCTACTACATACAAGGGATATTATTCTTGGGGTGTTTCTTTGTTTGTTTATAGAGTTGCTTGAATTTCTCATCGATAATATGTGAAATTTGGCAATTTTCGATGGGTACTAATTGTGCACCCCTTTTGGGTGACCTATAGCTGTTCTCTTATGAATATGACTATATGCAAACGCTTTAAAAACATATAATTTCAAGACGGTTCCTTCCCATTCACCAACCGCTATATAAACGATCTTCCTGCTGTGGATACTCGCTATATAAATGACGCAGTGAAGGATGCATATCCACCTCCACTGGATTTTAAGGAAACTACAGATGGCCCTAATGTCACATCTTATTTAGCCCTATATCTCTATAGAAATGAAGTGGGCCTTCTC
Organism: Hanleya hanleyi; assembly: GCA_036873755.1. Classification (NCBI taxonomy): domain Eukaryota; kingdom Metazoa; phylum Mollusca; class Polyplacophora; order Lepidopleurida; family Hanleyidae; genus Hanleya; species Hanleya hanleyi. The sequence continues at coordinate 36,843 of JAVTVY010003937.1, read as the reverse complement.
TCTTGTCGACTTTACGACAAAAGAGATGGTTACAATTTCGACATCGTAAACTCCAAGCGTCTGGTCCGTCATTCATAATTCAGCCGTCGTCCATTAAGGAATATCCGCGTCCATAATCTAAATACCTTTTCCGTATTCCATATAACAGCATTAGCACCAAATTCTAAAAGACAATCCTAGAAGACAAAAACATAGCCTAGTTTCCTACAAGAGGTTAGCGGTCAACAGTTTTTAATGATGCCGGCAAGTCATCATGATGCTCCAAAAATATCAAATCCGTATCGCTGATCAGTATTGTTAATCCATTTGATATTCGTTGTGAATTCGTCTTCTAGAGAATGATGTATCTCAGTCACACTTTGATTGTGCTTTTTCATATGAGCACCATGCGGATCTTGATTAACATGGGTTCATACGGCCCCTAGCCTCGGGTTAAGCAGAATCAGACACAAGTTACGAAACGTAACGCCAAAGATCTTGCACGCTTCGCTCGCATTTTGCTATGAGCATCGCCAAATTTGAGAAACTTTGAGTGGAGACGCTTGGTGGTATAGCCCTGTTTTATAAGTTTCTGCAATAATGTTTTGCGACGCTGATTAAAATCGTCACATTTAACACAGGATCTAGCAAATGCTACCAAGCGAGGTATGTATACGCCATATGCAGGTCCCACTGGAGTATTATCCAGAAAGGGATAGTTTACGATGTCGAAGTTGTAATCAACTCTTTTGTCATAAAGTCGACGAGAGAGAAGGCCCGTTTCATTTCTATAGAGATATCGGTCTAAATATGATGTGCCGGTAGGGCTATCTGTAGTTCCGTTCAAATCCAGTGAAGGTGGATAGATATTCTTCACTGTATCTTAAAATAGCAGTTATCCACAGCGAGAAGGTCGTCTATATAGCGTTTGGTGAATGAGAAGAAACGGACTTTGAATTATCCATACCTGAACAGTAATATAGAAGAGGGGCCCGCATATGGCGTATACATATCTCGCCTGGTAACATTTACTAGATCTTCTGTTAAATGTGACGATTTTAATCAACGTCACAAAACATTATTGCAGAAACTGGTAAAACAGGGCTATATCATCAAGCGCCTCCACTCAATGCTCCTCAAATTTCCGACTACATATCGCATGCTGATAGCAAAATATGTGCGTAGCGTGCAAGATTTATGGTGTTTGTCTAATTTCGTTTAACCCGGGGATAGGGGCCATATGAACCCAAGTATTCCAAGATCCTTATAGTGATCATATGAACAGTCACAATCAAAGCGTGACTGAGATACATCATACTCTAGATACGATTTTACAACGAAAATCATATTGATTAAGAATAATGATCAGCGATTTTTTGGACCATCATGATGTCTTGCTGGCATCATTGATTCCTGTTGACCGCTTCTCTCTTGCAGGAAACTAGCCTAGTGTTATGTATACTATGATGTATTCTTTTGAGGTGATCATAAAAAAGGATGATGGCTCTAACTAATCACCTTTCCTGGGTGATAATTATCACCTTTTTTCTGACTGTGTTCTCCGTTACGCCATTTGACAATCATTTTCTGTCTCTTAAAACCTGTAACCCATGCATTATGTACGTGCATTATATAAATATCAATATAGCTGTAAACACTTGTATACTGAAAAGCAGAAATTAATGGTGGCGATGAATTATTTGTTCTTCACAAAACTTTACTCGTTGCTTTCTCTGTCGCATCATGCAGCGGTCATTGGGATTCTGTTGATAATGTCAACAATAACGGTGTAGATACGATTTTACAACGAAAATCATATTGATTAAGAATAACGATCAGCGATTTTTGGACCATCATGATGTCTTGCTGGCATCATTGATAACTGTTGACCGCTTCTCTCTTGCAGGAAACTAGCCTAGTTTTATGTATACTATGATGTATTCTTTTAATTTGGTGCTAATGCAATCATATGATTTAGGTCTTTGGATTACGAACGCGGAAATTCTTTAATGGACGACGGCTGAATATTGAATGTCGTACTAGATGCTTGTATGACGCTTGCTCGTAAACAGTGAAGGTGTGATTTAATTATGTTTTCTTTTAGATCACTACTCTTTTGAAAATAGCTATGTTTTTTTTTCTGGCAGATTAGATCTTTGAAATACTCATTATAATCGCGGATGACATGATTATAGTCCAATGTAACTTTATATGATTTTATATATGTAATTCAAGTTCGTCACAAAGTTTTTGGGTCACATAACTCACCGTATCTTGTTGAGTATGTGACATTCTTCAAGAACCCATATACTATTTGCGTCTCATTTGGTCTTTAGTACATATATTTATACTCGAGTAAGGACACTCGGTCATTCACACACCATGTGAACGATGAGAAAAATAAGACACTGAGTTGTTCTCTCCCTTGCCATAGAAGTTCACGGATTGAAAACTTAATGAATACACGATAAAAACCACAGACCTGATGTATTTGATGAAATATTAATATTTGCCGTTTTGCCTCATTTTGAAAATATACATCAAATACTACTTGACGGCATATCGCTGTCAAATTGATGGGAATGTAATTACGACAATAACTTTACCATGTTCATAATTCCGTATCCCTTTAGCACATAGTTATAACCCATAAATTATATACTGTTATATATAATCCATATTCCTTGTGAGGCCTATCTTCGATTCAGTGTAGTTTTAGGCTACATGTAAGTTTCCCCCTCTATTGCCTGTTATCGGATTCGGAATAGCTAATGATCACGGAATCCTTCCTTAAAACACCAGCGCTTTATATGTAAATATATAATAATTGTGATTGTGAGACCAAGCGAAGGAAATCAGTGATCTTGATTTCTAGCAAGGCAGACTTTCTGCAGACAGAGCTTTAGCAATAACAGATTCGCGCCGGCGGACCAACAGGTACAATGACGCGAGTTCCCTTTCATATTTGTGGTTCGTTCTATCCCTCTTTTTCCTATGACTTCAATATCGAGAATATTTTTAATCTGTTATAACTGCTATGGCAAGCCGTTTTGATATTTATTCGTTTATTTTTTATATCGAAACTTTTTTCGTCGACTTTATGACAAAAGAGTTGATTACAACTTCGACATCGTAAACTATCCCTTTCTGGATAATACTCCAGTGGGACCTGCATATGGCGTATACATACCTCGCTTGGTAGCATTTGCTAGATCCTGTGTTAAATGTGACGATTTTAATCAACTTTTTTCTTATTTTGATATGTTCCTGCTGTATAAATCTTCTTTTCAATATACAACTTTTTTTTTTAATAAAAAAATTATTTTTATATAAAAATGAATTTTGATATCACAAAATCTATAAATGATTTTTTGGTATCAAAATAGATTTTTTTGTATATGAAAACTAAACGATCAAATGCAATAACGGCTTGACATTCAGCATAAGGTTTGTCATAAATGTGCCCATTTTGGTATTTATTGGCTTTTATATCAAAAAGCTGTTCTTGATATCAAAAATGCGTCAATCCACCTATCGTGTCGCGGGTGCGAAATTATTGTATAGGAATTGAAGTGGGGGGTTATAATTCTATTTCTACTGTCACCATGCAGTGAAAACAAAGATCATGATTCTACTGTCAATGAGGTACAAACATGTCTTCAAACTGTTGCTCTAATCTGACGAATGTTTGAGCAGTCAGTGTAAAATTAGATTATACAATAGATTATAGGATTTGGCGAGAGGAACTTTTCGAAAACGGATGGTTCCATCTTTCTTTCAAGAATCTATACACTTTAAGTTGTTTTCATGATATTTTCAAAATGATTAAATCTTTCTGGTTCACAAATACCTGTATCATATATAAATACACTTGTCTGGTCGTTTCAGTAATATATTATCGTATCACTTTTTTATATAGAAAAGTTAGAAAAGGAATTCTCAAAATATGAAATATATAAACAATCTGATCACGTTTTGGCAATGGTATGGAAGAATTCAACGCAACATATATGTTTGGTGGAAAACGATGCCAGCGTAATGACATAAACTCATATTACCCCACGGGTCAATTTTCTACATGCATATCTAAAAACACCACATGGACCAGTAATGACAATGCTTTGTATCAGTCACGCTTTTATTGCGCCTATTCATGTAGACATCTTGAATGGCAAGCTTACACGGCCCCTATAGCACCGACTTGAGCGATATTAGAAACAAAATATCAAAGAGCAATGATTTAATAGCCCTATCTTTGCATCTGTCATATGGATTGCCATTTGGCATTGATTTCTTTATCCTTGTGTTTGTCCTTGTCTTTAAATATCCTTAAACATATTTTATTGCACATATTGAAAGTGTTTGCAACTTACTAGGTTCTCTCCTTATTATAATATTACAATATAATGGCTATGTAATGTGGCCAAAAGTTTTGAGTGATGGACAGAACACATATTGTTACATTCAGTCTAGTAAATCATTAAAAAATCATTAAACAGGTAAGATCCAGCAAATCATTGACCGAAACTACTCTATATATTCTCATTCCTCTTTCTGGGGGGAAAAAATACATCATGGGACATTCCAATTTCCTCGGGAAACTGGGTCGTAAGCGGAAATCGAATCACAAATAAATATCCGTTCTGTCCATACATGTGAAGAATTTTTCTACGAGGTTTATCTATTTTCCTCGTGAGCGGTGAAGGTATAATTTAATTAGGTACCTGTCGTAACGCCCCCCCCCCCCTCCAATTAATATATTCATTCGAGATATATCTCTGATTCCCGAATTCCAGACTAATGCTATCTTAAGAATATTCAGTTCTATAACCCTAGATGGACTGATTATAGACCAACGTAACAGTATCATTGTATATGTAATTCTAATTCGTCACCCAGTTTGGCATTTCTGGGCAATGGTATGGTGACGGCCCCTCACCCTTTCATGTTGATCAGAGCTGTCAATCACCTTTGAAAGGTGATGAGTTGGAGCCATCACTTTTAAATGACGAAGGCCATCACCTTTTGGGGGTGATGACTTTGCCTCATTACCCTTAAAAGATGATAACCTAAATTTACAATATAATTGCTCATCACTCTTCAGACGTGACGGACATCATTTTTGAGGTGATCAAAAAAAAGGATGATGGCTCTAACTAATCACCTTTCCTGGGTGATAATTATCACCTTTTTTCTGACTGTGTTCTCCGTTACGCCATTTGACAATCATTTTCTGTCTCTTAAAACCTGTAACCCATGCATTATGTACGTGCATTATATAAATATCAATATAGCTGTAAACACTTGTATACTGAAAAGCAGAAATTAATGGTGGCGATGAATTATTCGTTGCTTTCTCTGTCGCATCATGCAGCGGTCATTGGGATTCTGTTGATAATGTCAACAATAACGGTGTAGATACGTCCCCAAATTGTTTTTCTGACGAAGCATGCAGTCAGCGTATCAATAATATTGGTATCAGTTAGAAATGCAATAACATCAGGATGTATTGGAGGCAACATTTGAAACCCGTTGGCCGCAATCTGTCTTTCAAGAACCCATATATGCATAGATTTATTTTTAATATTTAATGATAGTTGGTCAGTTCCATGGTGCTTCCACGTCTGTAATATTTAAAAAAAACTCCTGCTATCAAAGTTGAAATATACATGTGCATGTAGGTAGGAAATCATCAGACATCATTTGTTTATTATTATACTGAAGTTAATTTGCAGAATTAAGAGTGAGAGGTGGGATAACTTGGACGTTTACAATGGAATTGACCATTTTTATTTCGGCTGAACTGGGACAATAAATTGTTATTGTGTCCTACATTTGAAATATGGAACAGTACCGTGTAATTTTAGAAAATATTCCTCGGACATATGCACTCATTTATGTATACACTTGTCTGGGGTTTTTTTTTGGTTTTTTATTTTATTTTTGTTTCTATTACGATATTAGAATTATATATGTTGTATGGGAGGGGGCGGCAAAATTCCATCCATAAAGTACATAAAGTACATAAAGTACATAAAGTACATCAACGGATCACGTTTCGAGGATGTTTTAAGTGCACATTTCTTGCTTAATTATTCTATCCATGACTTCAAATATATAGTATTCTGTACGTAGCATATTTGCTCCACTTGAGAGGAGATAAGAAAATATAGAGAGTATAGAGTCTGACATTTCGTTTAGTATTTGACAATTAGTTGTTGTAAATGCATGGTTTCTGCGTCAAAGAACGTGACCAAAGCTCGAAGTTGACTGAATTACACTTAGATACATAATCTTATATTGAAAGTTCTGTTTGATTAATGATATACGACAATGCCTCCCTAAAGATAACTGCTTACTGACTGTCGGACCTGACGACTAACTGATACATATTTGCGAGGTGAAGATACAAACCCCAGATCTGATATTCGATAGCCAGTCGTCGTCTATACAGAATTTCAGCTCCCGTAATAAAAAAAAAACTACAAACACTCAGGCATAAGCTAATATTGTGTATAAACATAAGCTGGTTGCATAATGATGCTATAGCAAGGCAACATGATGTCCATCTACAGCGGCATTGAACGCGTGAATTAAAATTCACGCGTGAGACAAAACCAAAATAAAAACTGAAAATGAAAAAGAAATCATATCGTCAAATCTGTATGACTGACCAGTATTTATTAATCCAAACGAAATCGCATGATGAACAACATCAACAGTATATATAGTTGCAAGTTAAGGATGTCCGCTGGTGGTAAATCAAAGTAATTAACTTTATCAATAATGTGTGTTGTTGCATTCATAATTGTGTAATATGAGGAAAAACAAAGAAAAAAATATAGGTTGGTGTGCATTTTCTAGCTATAGGCAACGTTAAGTGGACTGACCCATGCTCAATTTGATAACCCAGAAAGCATAGGGAATAGCCCTAGTTTTGAAGCATTTTCATGAAAAATTCATATAAATAGTATTTAACTTTTTCTTATATTCTAACTGTTTGCAGATAATCACAATGTCTATCAAAATTTAGCAAATTGGATGGATGTTGGTGTGCAAACTTCTCGGCTAGAAGGCTTTTAAAGGAAATCCCCATCTCTTAACCTAGGGAAGGGAGATAACCCAATAGAAAAACAGGCAAAATGGCTGCCAAAGTCAAAAACCACCAGCGGACATCCCAACGTGTTCAAGCTGGAACTATATAGAGAACAATATCCCTGATTCAAACAAGGACATCGATGCATCTGAGAACACAGATTTTGAGAGAGCGAGTGATCATCTGATCAATTCGGTTTATATATATTCAGATTGATGGTTACAGAGTTCAAAGTTGATGGTCCATAGTAATGTAGGGGAGATTGGGGTACACTGGGACAGTAACTTTTTTGCAAAAATTTCTGCTATTATTGTCCTGTAGAGTAGCCTTCTATGCTCTAGTTATAACTATTATTTATTATGACATAATCACACACAAAAATCTGAAATATCTGCTAATCTTTTATCCAGAATTGCATTTTACAAAGTCAAAAAAAGTTTCCCAGTTCGCTCGAAGAATTGGGGTCACTGCATCGGACACCCTCTGGGAGAGCAGTGGGACAATGATCAAAATTCATTGTAAATCAAGTATATACTGTTATGTTTCATAGGAGTTTAGAAGATTCAACAGCGATTGCAAAGTTAGTTGCTACTTTAGTCCCCTGCATTACATAACATACTTCTCAGAGGCCAAATTTGAAGAAAAGATATATGTGAGATTCCCATTCAAACGAGAACATTTGACTTTGAAATTGTTAGTAATACTCATCAAATCCGATGGCATTAGTAATCACTGCTATATAGGAAACAAATTAATGCACTTTCATAACATTTTAGAATGAAAGTAAATTTCGCAGTTTGATTACTATTGTCCGAGTGTGCCCCGGCAAAAGTGTCACAGTCCGCCTCGGGTGCATGATTTTTGCTCCGTTTTGTGAAAAACACAAATACATATATATGAGATAATAAATCGATACAATTAAATTGTATACATTTGTCCATCCTCTCTCAACAGTACCAAAATATCATCCTGGGTCCTGAAACTTCACTTGGACACTTCAAATGCAGTTGTTTTACCCCTAAATTTTTTTACCAGTTAGTTTTTACTTATAAACAATATAGGTGTTGTATGGGGATGGTAGCTTTCTGCTGATAATAATGTGATTTCTGTACTTAACACAGTAGTTAGATGGCTTGTCTCACTGTGCCCCATGTCCCACTGTAAATTTTGTTAGAAATATCCAGATTCCTAGTTATGAAGTCACATTTGAAGAAAATGCATAGAAATTTTCATTTGCAAATGAGGCCGGTGATCTCATAGGTGGAATCCAAGATAATTTGATATCGTTCTTTTCCAGTATATATCTTTTCTTTTAATATTCTCATACAGTTGATTATTCAAACCTGATTACTCCAATACAATACCACAATTTTCAGTGCAACTAAACTATGGAAAAAATATGATGAGAACCAAGACGATTACCATGAGAGCCGGTTGCTGTCGACTGAAATGCCTAAATTCACGAGAATGACTTTTTTAAATTTTGAAATGAATTTGAATTTAAGTGGAGTATCCTTTTTTTTATTATTACAGTGACAGTTGTTTTCGCATAAATATATTTTTCTCATTATCCAAAATCCAGGTTAGGAAGTCGAGGGAACCCTCTTGATGTTCGTCCATGGTGTGGCGAATTGAACAAAACTTCGGCTAAATAAAAAAAAATGTAATCTTATATCTAACGACTATAATGGATGTCAGACATGACGTGCTGATCATAAATATTATTTTGCTTTACTATACAATCACTAATGTGAACATGTTGGTAGACAGGCATGTTATAATATTTATTCAATGCAAAATATAGTATTTTCAAAATTCCGAATGCTGTTCGTTAATTTTTACACCCCAAGCAATGATATAACTTTGTGGTCTACCCTTTGTACACTACAGTAAAAATCAATTTTCAAATGATATATAACTGGAACTTGATACTTTGGTTGAGAAGTAACCGCTGATATTGAAAACGGGACAATGCATGCACATGAAAAATTGTCTTTTTTCTTTTGTACTTTTGTGTTCTCCTCTTCGAAATGCTGCAGGCTGTTGACATATTGCGATATTGAAAACCGGATTGAAATTGCATAATAAATTTTGCTCTATTTTCAGCCTTATCAATGCAAAAACGTTTCTTCTCCAAGTTTGATCAATAAACTCAGAGCGCGAACTCTTCATTCATATTCATGACAATATTTATTCACAGACCTTTTTTCAAACGAATTTATCATTATAATATTCCGTCTCACAAATCCCGAATGAGCGCAACGTGTACTGGTTTACACAGCTTAACATATATTTCAAATCAGCAGACACGAACAGTTGCAATGCACATTGACAAGATCGGTGGTGAGAGGTTATAAAGAACATTTTACTTCGCACAAAGGATATCAAGGCTGCGTTCTTTTCTGCATAGCATGCACGGGCACAACAAGAAACACACAAACCACAAAATACCTTATGGTTGTTCCAAAAGCAAAATAGAGGTAATAACGTTGTCCCGATCAAACCAACAGATAGCAGCTGTACTCAGTTGACCCGGTCGTGTTCCAGTCGTAAACAGTCGTTTTTGGCAAACGATTTACTGCCACCATTACAGATCGATGCTGAATTTTTAGTCCATTTGGGTGCAATTATAACTTCCGTCATTGAAATGTTGTTCTCTAGGAACCAATTTTCCTGTTGAAAATGAAGCTCATCAAAGGCGAATTTGAAGACATTTTAAGCTCTCTTTTTCCTGTAGTCACAAATCGTACAACCTAAGACTTGTATTTACAAAAAAAAAATCAAGTTTGCATCTGGTGTAACGTGACGTGCAGTTCGCGCCTAAACCCTAGCCCTTGGTCGTCTACGAGCCAGCGCGTGTACGTGCGGGTATGCCGGCTAGACGAGACGAACAATGACATTTGCTCAATACTTAATACAAAATGTTTAATAGGTTAGAACCGAGTCTCAAAGCAATATGTTAAAACATTTCAGATACAAAAAATAAAGATATAAATGTGTTTCTTTATGTGTCACACAACAGAGAAGTTATTTTTTCTACCAGACGAAAGAAAACAAGAATATGGTTCATACTGAGTGAACTTTGTCTCCGTTCGTGAATTCGGAAGTAAGACTGACAGTTTAGACGATGATCATTCACCCTTCACATTTTATTCGCCGCTCAGACAGTTGTCACGCATGGATTCATTTTTGTGCGTGCGATAAAAGGCTTCCAAAACTAGGGCTGCATGGAACACTTAGATGGCTAGACATTATGTCACATTTACGTAAACCACAGGGGAAATTTGGAAAAAACAAATATATACTGGTTTGGTTTAATTAAATCTCCACACAAATCAGGAGGAATGCTTCCGGCTAAATTGCATGTTCACGGCTACAAAATCAAGCACACACTACATCAGCGGAGAACACAAGCTCAATAAGCGAGAACAAGTCTGGCATTCGCAGAATTGATTTATTACATACCCTGCACCTCATCTTGGAAATGGTGACAATCGGCCTAGCTGATACCGAACAAAATGACACAGTCCTTAATTATTTGCAATAATGCAAGAAATCAAACTGGGGTATTTCCGCTTATCTTTCGCCTGTAAATGTGTCAGCTATGTATCGAGCAACAATAATTTAACGATTCGCGGTCTGAAATTCTCCGCATTGCACAGTTTCGCATCGATAAAGTCATTTCGCCAGAAGGTTCTCTGAATCCGCAAATCGTATCGACGGCGACTTCCAGACGTTACGTCATCACTTGTTGTTATGCAGCCAGACCATATTTGGAGTGACTGCCGCACGGGAGTCAGCCGGGGTCAGACATCTGGTGTTATCACAGCAAGTCTCGTCTGTCCGATAACAGACCATCGACTGTGAGGATGCAAATATGCTATAGTCAAATTAATAATTAAGTAATAAGCTTGTTTATCTGATACCACATGTTTGTGGCTAAGGCCTTCGCAAATTAGTGGTTTATTGATTCCATATTCTAGAAAATATACTAGGATCTTTACAAATCGCTCTGTTTATATGGGAGAATAATAGAATTTCACAAAATCTTAGATGCATGACAAAGGAAACACCATTAGGATTCGTAGCATATCAAATTAGAGAGGTGGGTCTGTTTTCTAATTTTTTGTCGGGCGAGAGATTGACTCCTTGTTTCGCGCCTAATGTATATTATAATAAAGGCATATATAACCAATGTAAACTATATGCCGGTAGTGTTTTATTTCTTTATGTTTCAAAATATGTGATCATTAAACCATTATTCTGCGAGCGCCTTATGTTTGAAGTCAAAAAAACACAGGTCAGATTCGATGTTCACTAAGCAGTCGTTGTCCGTGAAAATCTTTCGTGTCCATAATCGGGAAACCTTATTTATGAGACTATATTGCACCAAAATATCTAAGTGTGCGTACAATAAAACATATATCTTTTAATACTAGTTTCCTGCAAGAGAGAAGCGGGCAACAGTTTTAACATCATGATGTGCCTTAAGGATGTCCGCTGGTGGTAAATCAAAGTAATTAACTTTTTGAATAATGTGTGTTGTTGCATTCATAATTGTGTAATATGAGGAAAAACAAAGAAAAAAATATAGGTTGGTGTGCATTTTTTAGCTGTAAGCAACGTTAAGTGGACTGACCCATGCTCAATTTGATAACCCAGAAAACATAGGGAATAGCCCTAGTTTTGAAGCATATTCATGAAAACTTAATATAAATAGTATTTAGCTTTTTCTTATATTCTAACTGTTTGCAGATAATCACAATGTCTATCAAACTTTATCAAATTGGATGGATGTTGCTCTGCAAAATTCTCGGCTAGAAGGCTTTTAAAGGAAATCCCTATCTCTTAACCTAAGACAGGGAGATAACCCAATAGGAAAAACAGGCAAAATGGCTGCCAAAGCAAAAAACCACCAGCGGACATCCTTAAGCCACATTCACTGATTGTCAGGAGCTGAGAAAGTCAAAATATGGAACTATGAGACATTTTTCCGCTTACTTTTGGAAAATATCTGGAATTTAATCTCAATGATAATAATAACGGAGATTTATAGAAACAACAATGCATAATAGGATATCGTCTAATTTGAAACCACTTGATTGGTCAGTTCAAAATTCAAAAAGGAATCCGAGATATTCATTGGCCTGTGGAGAAACGTGGAAAATAATCCAGCCAATCGTAGAGTTCATTCTATCGGATGATTGGCTGCACTGACAAATATATATATCTTTTAGGCGCCAGATCCGGACTTCGGTAAACCGCCTTCGTCCACAAAGCATCTTGTTCTAATTCCAAAACTCAAATGAGACAGTTATTGTAATATATTTATGAAATAAATGTTAGTATGCCGTCCTCTAGCTGCTCAGATAATGGATGGTAAAACGGAATTGCCTGTTGTTTTGGGATGTCGCAGGCTGAGTACTAAAACATTATCAGAGAACGATATTCCTGTATTACAGTGCATGCAGAGACAATGATTTACTGTCGTTTTAAAACTTACAGATTTTGCGTCGACGCGTTTCTATGTGATAAAGAATCAATGATATCAGATTCATTTATTTATCTCACACCAAGTACGGCGTTGTTCTGTACGAGCTTCAGAGAGTTGCCTTCATAGTTTTGCTGACTCCGCCCTAAAGCAGCGCGTGCGTTTCCAACCGAGTCCAGAGCTCTGTCGATTGATTCTGATGGTTTTATAAAAATTCTGGAGGATTTGTCATTACACGAGATAAGATATACACGCCCCGAAAGTTTCTGTCGAGTTGCCAAGCAATCTGCAGCTCGATATATCAACGTAACTTAGCTAAAACAGGTGCACCGCCTCATGTGATCTATGGGGAATGTGTATGAGTGACAGCTGTCGTCATTGCAATGTTGGGATTTGAGCACGCGCTTCATTCATGAATTATTACGATTGTAACGCCCTCGGAAATAAAGACTCCGCGAAATGACAAGAATCATGCGAAATGCTTCGCACGTCAAAGGTTTTCTACTCGCAATACTAAGTGAAAAACAGTTATAACAGTTACAACAGTTATAACAGTTACAACAGTTATAACAGTTACAACAGTTACAACAGTTATAACAGTTACAACAGTTATAACAGTTACAACAGTTATAACAGTTACAACAGTTATAACAGTTACAACAGTTATAACAGTTACAACAGTTACAACAGTTATAACAGTTACAACAGTTACAACAGTTATAACAGTTATAACAGTTACAACAGTTACAACAGTTACAACAGTTATAACAGTTACAACAGTTATAACAGTTATAACAGTTACAACAGTTATAACAGTTACAACAGTTATAACAGTTATAACAGTTACAACAGTTATATGGAGTGAATAATGTTATGAATGTCAAATGTGGCGAGTAATTCTCATTTGTAGCTATTTACCATGGAGCAAACGTCTGACGGTGTCTTCCTATGCTTTCAATGCTAAGGAGCTGGCAGATGCTTTAGAATTGATAACGGTTCTGAAAAATCGATATTTTCTAGTTTTGACTTGAGAAAGAGATTTTCAACTTCATGTATGTATCATTGAGGGTTTTCTGCTTGTATATATGACTACATTTGCATAGCATTGTTGTGAAAAATAAATTTAAAACTTTTTAAAACACTTTTAACTTCGTAAATTTTAGTGCAACAGGTTCAATTTTGGAAACTTATATATTCAAAAATATTTATGGAGTATATATAGGAAACCTTCATGGTGTCTAGTTAGCAGTTACATTCAAAACATTTATTTCTGGAAAAGATTTTTCTTTCCATATTATGTAGATTTGTTTCATTACATACAACAAATTTAGCAGGATAATGAAAATTCGACATATACTGACATCATATTTATAACTTGAAGAGCTAACTGAAGATTTCATTTATCAGAATTGAGATCTGGTGTACCAAAACATGGCAAACATAACTTGGCCTGAAAAAAATCGTTGCATAAGCAAATCGGCTTGAGCAAATGAGAAATCGTCTACCTGAGGCTACAGCAACCCCCTCCTCCACTGCATCCTATTCTGAAAATGTTTCATGTTTCTGTGCTCGTCATTTGTGCAAACACAAACGGAAATAGAGATGCATACATTCCAAGGTAATTGGGTATCATTCGGAAATGATCTACTTGATCTCAGCTGTCAGCTGAAAATGAAGCCCTTGGATTATTCCATCATTATATGCCATATTTTCCAGTATGACTTCTAGCAGACCGCGCAAGTTCTTGATATCTCAAAAAGGGTATTTCGAGACGGATTTTGGGGGTACTTTCGAAATCATGATTCCGAAATTTGTAATATCAATCTTGGATTTTCAGAATACAAATATTTCTATATACCGCGGTACTTTAAATTCAAGCGGTGGTGGTGTAAATATTATCCCCAGAAGTATCACAGCCTGTACTGAATTTAATACTTCAATTGATGAAATCTGGTACTTCCGAAATTCCCAATTTATAGTCGTTGTGGAGGCCAGTTTTTCGAAATACCAACCATGGCATTTCGATACAAATGACATAAATCTTTGCGCCAGTTCCTCCTGAATGAGACTTTTGGGTCCTATCTGTCATATAGGATGGAGACTATGTGCTTCGGTATCCGATGTACATTGTCGCAGAGAAACATCGCACTCCTTTGGGGTCCTTTCTGCTTCGTGCCTTCGGTGGTTCATTTAATGGATGGCATATTTGAAGAAAATTTTCGATAAAACCACCTCCACTAAATATAGGACTACTATACCGTATTACATGTTCCTCTCCAGCTGCAGCATAACGTCACTTCTCTCAGGCTTCATGCTTCTATGCCGTTCAGTATAATGCCATCGAATATCGCGTTACAATTGCGCGATATTGCGATATTGCGAAATATCGCGTTATGATTTGAGCGATAACGAGCGATATTGAGCGATATTGCGAAATATCGCGTTGTAATTGCGTGATAATGAGCGATATTGCGATATTGTAACGCGATATCGCTCAATATCGCTCATTATCGCGCAATTATAACGCGATATTCGATGGCATTCGATGGCCCCTCTCGGCCGTCATAGTTCAGCGTGTCACGATGCCCATCGTGTACGAGCGGAGGAACCACTATGGCATCTAATCTGCTCGAGCGGTATTTTAAGTCACCACACTTGTAGGTTAAAGTGCCAAATGTGGTAATTTAATCCTTAAGAAGTAATCCAAGGAACCTTATTGTGTAAACTACATGGGGGGCCAACAGTAAAACATTAACAAACAAAGTGGGTAGCTTGAGACACCACCGTCTACAGGTTTGCGGGCGTTTTGGCTCTTTTCGTGGCAACTATGAAAAATTAACTCTAAAATTTCGATGTTGTCATTTTTATTCATCAAACTCTATGGTAGGCAAAATCTTAAATCTTTTCCTTCAATATCTCATTACCTAAATGAGATATGAACATCATTCTAGTAGCTACAGCTACATTTTCAGGACCAATGCGTCAGCTGGTGGCACCACGGGCGTCTTTGAACGGCCGACCACCTTAGACTTCAAGATGGCGCAATTTGAGACCTACATGTATTTTTGTCAGTATATAGGCGTCCCGGTACTGAACTTTATTCAGTGGCTACATTTTCATGTTCGAGGTTTCGGGTGTTGACATCAAGGACGTCTTGCTCAGAAGTAATAGCAGATATCCTACATTCCAGGAAGGCCGTCATCTGAACGCAATTTAAGGTTAGTGCGAGGTATTAACTTGGTTGAAACCAATTTTCAACGCCTGGATATAAGATAGTGCCAACATGTCCTCTTAATATTTACCACTGTGAACTGCCTCTTAATGTCCACTTTTGTGAATTTCACAACTGAATAGCCACCATGTGTTTTGTCTCTGAACATGAACCAAACGGATGAGCTTCTAGTTTACGGATGAGTTTCTAGTCTAGAGACTATTCTCTAGAGGCTAATCCCATCAGACCGCTATGCGATTTTCTACTTGTGTAAATTTGTAGATTTTTCGACTTTGACTTTCGGGCAAGTAGGCTCAACTGCATGTGGATCAATAATGTCGATATTGCCATTTTATCTTTCAAATCTAGGGTGGTCATTTTGCATTTCAAAACGGTCACAATGTTAAGACTATTTTTTTGTGAATATAACGTTTTCTAAACAAGTTGGCATAACCAACGTTCTTGTAATGGCGACCCATTTGTTTTTACCATATCTTCTTATCTGAATAAGTCGAGAACTTTATTCTAATGGATACACCTACAGTTTCAGGGAATCCCCAACTTTCCTTCAATCATCTTTCTCTAACCAGGGCTTGAGAAAGCTCCTCTCTCACTCCAAGCCTTGCCATTTTTTGATAACAGAATAAGGTTGGCTTTAAGAAATCCTTGAACACATATTTTTTCTCCCTTTAATGAGTCCTATCATCAGTATCTGTCGTGGATTTCTCAAAGTAACACATCGAAAACACATCTTCTCGTTTCTTACGATTGAGGATGCTTCACTCACTGGTCCGTGTGTTCCAAGCATACCAAGCAGCAACCTGGTCGGTCTTCGACTGTCGGAAAAAACCGTTCATCTCGCGTTCTTTGGACTCGCAACAATTGCTACTTTTGGGTTTGTATTGAAGTCAGATATAACTAGATTCGAAAATTGCAAAAGGGATGGCTTCCAAAAATGTTCTTAGACAGCTATTTCCTATTTTCGTCAGTGCATTCTGCCATTTTATAACATGTTTCGTGATCAGGTGTTTGTCTCAGCTCAAATAGCAAATCAGATGTTTCACTAGCTGATACTGACCAACCTCAGATCTTGACAATACCGGACTGCAAACGTCGAACTTTCGTTTGAAAGCCAATGTTATTGTTCTACAAGTCTAATGTTTCTGCTTAGTCTGCTCGGAACACCGATTCAATCATGGGAACTTGGAGAATGAACATATGAACACCACCATACGGCCCATAGCCCCGATATAGCGGGTTTAGACACAAGTTACCAAACATAATGCCACGCTTGTAATTTTCTATCAGCATGCCTTATGTATCGCCAAATTTGATAAACTTTGAGTGGAGGCGTTTGGTGGTATAGCCCTGTTTTATACGTTTCGGCAACAATGTTTTTTGACGTTGATTAAAAGTTAACATTTAACACAGGATCTAGATATCGAAATTGTAATCATCTCTTTTGTCGTAAGTCGTCGAGAGAGAAGACCCGTTTCGTTTACATGGACATATGATGTGCCGTTAGGGCTATCTGTAGTTTCTTTCAAATCCAGTGAGGGTGGGTATAAATCCTTCACTGTGTCGTTTATACAGCGATTCTCCACAGCGAGCGTTTGAAAACGCGAGCGAGTGAATAAAAGGAACGGACTTTCAAATGATCGGTTTTTGAAAGCGCTTGGATATAGTCGTATTCAAAAGAGAAAAGATAGATCAGCCAAAGGGGCGCACAATTAGTACCCATTGGAATATCTAGATGCTGTTGAAATATTGGGTTGTCAACTTCCACAAAGATATTCAACTCTATAAATAAAGAAACATCTCTTGAATGATATCCCTTGTATGCAGTACAGCTAAATAATGCTTCATGGCTGCTGACATTAATATATCGGCGATCAGTTTTCTTGAACACAGATACTAGTAATGAACTTAGACGGTGGAGTAAGGTCCTGATGAGGGGTTGTAGTATAGAAAGTCGAGAAACCCCAAGTGGATGGGTGTCTGTACAGTATGTGACCAGTTCTTTCGTACGATGCATAGACTCTGAAAATGAAGGTATAACCACCAAACTCGCCGCCGTTATTATAATATGTCTGTCGTGCCACCATCTGAGGCTTATTCCTTGGAGATGTGAGTATAGCCATTGAAATCAAATTAATAATTGATTTAAGTAAGGTTATATTGGTTAAAAATAAGTTTCGAATGGCGGCCACCTTGGAATACATGTTACTAAATGTCTATGGAGCCTTGCCACTGAAAATATGGATGTAACTGGATGGAATAAATTTCATCACGCGTTTTGGTAAGGATATATTGACAAAAGTAGGTTTCAGATTGCGGCCATCCGTTTAAGGAAGTCTACGAAGCAACCAGCTGAAACATTGGTCTAAAAAATAATAATAATATAATAATAAATAATATTCATAACTCGTTTAGGTATTGACATATTAGCGAAAATAGGTTTAAGATGACGGCCATTCTGAAATCTAAAATGGCCACCTTATTTTGTTTGAGATAAACAAAGCAGCTTCGAAATTCGTAATTTTTATATATTTTAGAGAATATTTATTCTGGTTGCCCAGAAGTCTGCCAAAAAATGCCTGTTCTGAAGATGACGGCACTGTAACGTCATCAAAGCGGCCATCTTGGATTTTTGTACATTTTCAGATAAAGCTTGATGCAAGGTATAGTGTGATAAGATTCAGCCACCTAAGCTGAAGAGGTTAGAAAAATATTAAGGGGGGAGGGGGAGTCGACATGCTCCCCTGGCCTGGACATGTCCCAAGAAGCCCAGGCCAGATAAGGTTATCCTGCTATATTTATTGTAAAAGTACTCCCTAGGTTGCCCGAGCATCAGCTTGTAAGGATCGGTACATGAATAATTTAATCCTTAAATACTTATATCCTGGAATACCTCGGATTAGGCTGTAATTTGTAGTTTAGCTTGTTTTCGTCAGCATTTTAGATTCATTTGTTCTTCATGTTTTGTTTCAACTTTGATATCAAACTGCGCCAAGACACTTTCGTGCATTAATTTATCATCAGATCTTACTACTAAATTTGTTCCTGTATATTTCCTAGGTTCTTCAATTTCTACCAATGATTTCTATATCGTAACAAATCTCAGTTACACATATATATGCTAGCGTGAGATCTGACAATTAGCACCAATTACAAACAGGCATTACTTATCGATAGAGTGTAGTACTCTGTTAAATCAAGATATTAAAGGACAGTGTCAGCGTACTGTTCCAGCTGTCTCCACTTCAGTGATTGATCATTCGACCCCGCCATTTTAAACTAATACGAGCATTTTCATTGGATTACTATTTATAGGAGCCACCCCAATATTCATACACAACCACGTGACTGTCTCAGTTGACTGATGACATAGCGCGGCCTCGTTTTCGATTTTAAAATCTGCCGTCTAACTGGGAAAATGTTGTTGCTGCATCAGCCCAGCATTGACCCTCCGTAGAAGGGTTCAATAATATAGGCTAAACTTATCGACATAAAATATCGGCGAGTTCAATCAACAAATTTTCCCACCTCTTACATGTCTCTCCATTCATGGTGCTATTGTTCGCATAGTCAAATCCTGTGAAATTTGAAATGCAAATAGATGCATACACATGCCCAACCCTATTTATTCACCGGTACGATCCTCTTATCTGGGTAATACTATGCGCCCAGGTTCAACATTTCTGAACTAACGATGGTCCGTTCTGAGGTGTGGGTATTTGTATTGGGAATGTTTGGGATGGGCAATTCCTACCTCAAGAGTTCGTAAGGTTTCAACGCGAGTGTCCGTGTTTGATTAGCTGAACAATGTCTAAACTCTGCGATAAACGTGATTCCAAAAATAGGTGTTCTGTTTGGACGTAAATTTGTCCTCGGTGTGTTGAGTTTATAAACCGAAAATATAATTTGCTCGTATTTATTTGAAAAGGCCCTTCAGGAGGTAAAAGCATTTTGGGAAAGGTATTGCGCCACTATTTCTAAAAACTCTGGCGTTGAATGTATGTGGACATTGAAAAACTCAAAATGTCTCACGGAAGAACTTGATGCTAAAGGTCAAATACCGTACAGACATGTATCCACATGGGATTTCTCTACTCCCTATACTGCAATCCCTCATCAGATATATTAATGTCAAAAGCAATTGAGCATTCTTTAGCTCTACTACATACAAGAGATATCATTCATGGGATGTTTCTTTGTTTATAGAATTTCTCATTAAAAATATCTATGTGAAATTTGGCAACACAATATAACAACAGCATATAGGTATTTCAATGGGTAATAATTGTGCACCCCTGTTGGCTGACCTATATCTGTTCTCTTATGAATATGACTACATGCAGGCGCTTTCAAGAACCGATCAATTCAAATCCCGTTCCTTCTCATTCGCCAAATGCTATATGGACGATCTTCTCGCTGCCGATAATCGCCATATAAATGACGCAATGATGAAAATATATCCACCTTCACTGGATTTGAAGAAAACTACATATAGCCCTACCGGTACATCATATTTAAACCTATATCTCATTAAGAATGAAGCGGGCCTTCTCTCTCGTCGACTTCATGACAAAAGAGATGATTACAATATCGACATCGTAAACTATCCCTTTCTGGACAGTAATATTCCAGTGGGACCTGCATATGGCGTATACATATCTCGCCTAGTAGCATTTGCTAGATCCTGTGTTACATGTGACGATTTTAATCAACGTCACAAAACATTGTTGCAGAAACTTATAAAACACGGCTATACCACCAAGCCCCTCTACTCAAAGTTTCTCAAATTTGGCGATACATATCGCATGCTGATAGCAAAATAGCGTGCAAGATCTATGGCGTCGGTCAGATTTTTCGATTTTTTTTTATTTATGTAATTCGTTTGCAAAAATCTGCACGATTAGTTAGTAAGTAATAGTCTGATGTGGAATAAAATAGATTTTGTCCAATTTTCCTCGATGAAAAGCAGGAATTTTGAAGAAAAATGACGAAAACATCACTTTTCTGGTACCGTACCCCATATGGCCGCCATCTTGAATTTACCCATGATTCTCTACTCTGATGGTTATGCAAATAGGCTAAAAAGTCGTGAATTGTCAGCTTTCATTTTTTGTCGTTCCGTTGATAGGTGTGAAAGTTTGGCAGGGGTGGGGTCATAATGGCTCACCAGGTCTGGTAGGGGTAAAGGTATCGAACTGAACTCTGGGAAACTGAAGGTTAACATCGTAGCGCATGGCTATCGTGGTTTGTAAAAAGAAATAGCAAACCAGTCTTAATTATATGATGTTGGTAATACATATGATACTAGCCTCCACATTGTCTCGACAATGTAGTAGCCTTAACACTCAATATTTTGACACCCATATCGTCGTATTGTCATCATTTATTTCGATCCATTCACACAGGAAGGTTCAAGACGTACAACCAAATTGCCCAACAGAAAGCTGCCATAATACATCACTTTCTGGACAGGATCCGGTGGGTTTATTCAGTTCACAAGACGACAAAAAGGTAAATTCTACTTCGACAAATACCTGCTCTGAAAACGTACTCCATGCAGTATGCGAACGCATAAAATACTAACGACTTCACGGGAAAGGACGCGACGACGGGTGTGTTGGAAATTCAAAACCGAGAAACGGATCCTGTTCTGCAAGAGCGAAACAAATTTATAATGTTTGCTCCCTGAATGTACATTTATTATAGAGACCACATAACGTAAGGAATATATATATACATTTTTTTTATTAGCATGTATAATAATTGCAGACAAATATATTTACATGTACAAAAGCAGATGAACGATTCGTTCATACTTACATATTACCCATACCTTCTTTGATAAATTTGCACACATAAATAGTTCAATTTGAAAAAGCTCTAACATATATAAGTATAAGTATATAATGTTGAACGTAAGTCGTCTAATTTTGGACACACTTTACAGTTTCTTTCCGCCGTTGTGATTTGACGCCGTCGTCTTGTTTTTATCGGGAGTTTATGACTACAAGTGCGAAAGTTGACAGGATTTTTCTGCTTTTATCATCAAGAATTTTCAGGTAACTTTCAAGCCGAATTTTCGGTTTGCCGATTCTATATTTAACTCTTTTTTAGGAGTAATGCATATCACTATACCATTCCTGAATAAATTGACCTTTAAGAGATTATTCCAAAATTTTGAAAAGAACATTTTTAATACTTTCAGAATCCCATATACAATTGAATTCAGTTTCATATAATAAAGATTCAACATGCTTTACCTAGGGTTTTTGTACTATTACAAGCGTCTAGTCCGTCATCCATAATTCAGCCGTCGTCCATTAGAGAATATCCGCGTCCATAATCCAAAGACCTATTCCATTTTCCATATAACAGTATTAGCACCAAATTCAAAAAGACAATCATAGTATACAAAAACATAGGCTTGTTTCCTGCAAGAGAGAAGCGGTCAACAGTTTTCAATGATGCCGGCAAGACATCATGATGTTCCAAAAATATCAAATCCGTATCGCTGATCAGTATTCTTAATCCATAATATTCGTTGTAAAGTCGTCATCTAAAGAATGATGTATCTCAGTCACGCTTTGATTGTGACTGTTCATATGAGTACCATGAGGATCTTGAAGTACATGGGTTCATACGGCCCCTAGCCCCGGGTTAAGCGGAATTAGACACAAGTTACGAAACGTAGCGCCATAGATCTTGCACGCTACGTTCGTATTTTGCTATCAGCATGCGATATGTATCGCCAAAGTTAAGAAACTTTGAGTGGAGGCGCTTGGTGGAATAGCCCTGTTTTATAAGTTTCTGCAACAATGTTTTGTGACGTTGATTAAAATCATCACATTTAACACAGGATCTAGCAAATGCTACTAAGCGAGATATGTATACGCCATATGCAGGTCCCACTGGAATATTACTATCCAGAAAGGGATAGTTTACGATGTCGAAATTGTAATCATCTCTTTTGTCATAAAGTCGACGAGAGAGAATGCCCGCTTCATTTTTATAGAGATGTAGATCTAAATATGATGTGCCTGTAGGGCTATCTGTAGTTTCCTTCAAATCCAGTGAAGGTGGATATATATCCTTCACTGCGTCATTTATATAGCGATTATCCACAGCGAGAAGATCGTCTATATAGCGTTTGGTGAATGAGAAGGAACGGGCTTTGAATGGATCGGTTTTGAAAGCGCCTGCATATAGTCATATTCATAAGAGAACAGATACAGATCAGCCAACAGGGGTGCACAATTAGTACCCATTGGAATACCTATATGCTGCTGATATATTGTGTTGCCAAATTTCACATAGATATTTTTAATGAGAAATTCAAGCAACTCTATAAACAAAGAAACATCCCATGAATGATATCTCTTGTATGTAGTGGAGCTAAAGAATGCTTTATGGCTTCCGACATTAATATATCTACGATCAGTTTTCTTGAACACAGATACTATTAATGAACTTAGACGGTCAATAAGGTCCTGATGAGGGATTGTAGTATAGAGAGTCGAGAAATCCCATGTGGATACATGTCTGTACGGTATGTGACCTTTAACATCAAGTTCTTCCGTAAGACATTTTGAGTTTTTCAATATCCACATACATTCAACGCCAGAGTTCTTAGAAATAATGGCGCAATACCTTTCCCAAAATGCTTTTACCTCCTGAAGGGCCCTCGTCAATAGGGTTGAAAGAAGCTTGGTGGTGCAGCTTCTAGAACCAGCTATGAATCTAGCTTTGTATGGTGATTTATGCATTTTGGGAGTCCAGTATAAAACCGTCCCTAACCCACCTGAAGGGTCAGCTCTCAAGGCAGAAGCTTCAGAACACTTTAGTAAATCAGAAGCAATCATCATCGTTGATGATATCAATACCCCAAAATCTATAGGGACAATAAATTGACCAGGGCTGAACTTACCAACCTCAGCTGAACCTCAGCGACCAATTCAAGGTAGCTGGCATAATCCATCTGAAAGACGCCAGGCAAGTAAGCATCCCAATAAAATATTGGTCAAACAATATCTTCGGCAGGGGTACTGTGCTGCATCGCCCATTAATCTACTCCCATGGCAAGGTTGAGCTCATCAAGGACGTACCATCCTCCATTTTACCCAGGCAGTTAACAGACAGATTGCAAAGGGACCAAATCCGTATATCCACAGCAATCCTTAGACTGAAATATCGAAATAGCTTGTTACCGTTAATGGCTCTTCAGATCACTGAAGAATTCCCAAAAAGTCCAAAACTGCAGTTGACGGATGCGACCATTATATGGATAGATCAGTGTTAACTTGGACGAGAAAAGGGATTACGGCACTACTCGTTGCTACTCTTGTAATCATTTGGGTCACGTGGCAGCCACCTGTCTATTTTCTCCGAAGTGTAAATGATTTGATTCTGGAGAAGGCATTTTCAACTTTACCAATACACCCCACTGTTGTAACTGTAGAGCCCTCTGCTATCATCATCCTTCGACTGCTCAGTCGGCACCTCTTCTCACTTCCCTTATATGTGTTGTAATTTTTATCTGTATATGGCGAGATTCTGCTGGTGGACGTTTCGTCCCCGAGGCCCGCCCCCTGTACAGACCTTTTGGTCTTTGATATATGTTGGCTTTTGTGGGAAGTTGATGCTGGGTCGACATCGAGCCGTACAGAATAGTCTTTTGTGTTAAATGCCGTCATTTTCATCTGACGACGATACAGCTCACCAATCCCCAGTGTACGAGTTGTCACAGCGAAACAGCTTACCAATTACCAATATACGAGTTGTCAGAGCATTTCCATCATAGCTCTCTAGATTTGTATCTAATACCGCTTATGCCGGTGCTAGGGGCCGTGTGGTCATATCATCCAAGTTGCCACATGAACAGGTACAATAAAAGCGTACCTGAGATACAACACATATCACGAATCGTTAGATTCTTGGTATGTGCTTTAGAATAGGTTAACCGGAAGACTATACTGTGAAGTCATGTGGCTCTGCCAGTATGTCGACACCTCTTTCCACTTCCCTTATATGTGTTGTAATTCATACAGAACCTCATAAATACCGATTCATCTGACTCCAGTCTCCCCTATTCAACCATGAAAATAATTTCGGTTAACGCTCAGTGTTTCAGCAAAGTCAAGAGTGACATTGATACAACTGTGGTCCTATATACAGTTGATATCATCTGCCTGAACGAGATTTGAACTGGAATATTTGCAGAGTACTTCGGGTTAGTGACAACACTAGAGAGGGAGTGGCGGCATGGGCACATCCCTGAAACCGCTTCCTCGTTTACGATGCAAGTAAACACCAGGACAAAAACTATGATTGTATCACAATGACTGTCCATACTAACTTTGGCGAATCTTTCCACCTAGTTCTGCCTTATATTCCCGCAGATTCTAAGGACACATTCATCCATCTCGGCGAGGTGTTTCGGTCACACAAAGACAGGACTGCTGAAATATACATTGAAATATACTAGCTGCACAACTACATTGAATAAATCGACATTGCCCACCTTTTGTTTTCTGTGGGATCCATTCACCTATCTGAATTGGCCAACTTGGAGGGGCCAGCCAACACATTTTGGCGGGATTACAATCTTTTTGGACAGTCAATGTTCCATATGCATCGCAACTCTGAATCGAAGTTGATCCATGAGTGCTATTTGTCGACATGATTACATCTTGATCATGGATCATGGTGGGGGACTGTTACGATTTGTTTTCGCTATTCCATGAACGGGACACAAGACCATTAGCAAGCTTCCAGGACTTTATATAACTTGAACAACTACAGCTTACGGGCTAGAAACAAATTGTTGCTTCGTGTGTCCTTGCAATGTCAATGGCATTATCAAGGATTAAATCGTCATCTTTCGCTAACAGACGTTCTTGATTTTCTTGTTTTGTCCCAATTACTAAAAGCTCTATGAATCGTTCGTCGACTTCTTGGTTATCTCAAAATTGGCACGTCGAAGCATGATTTCTACAACGGCTCATGGAGTCATCAACTGCCTCTTCTGACTTATGCTTGTATTGTTGCAGTTGGTGCCTGGCTCCGATAATTGACAAATGCGATTGAATTTATAATTCAAATAGTACGAATACATCCAGCAGTCATGACTACAAGCATCACTGTGGGGAGATTGCTCAGAACTGATGAATCAGAAAAATGCTTATACTCAACTCCACTCAAGTTTCTCAAATTTGGCGATAGATATCGCATGCGGATGGCAAAATACGCGCGTAGCAAGTTTCATAATTTTTGTCTGACTCCGATTAACCCGGGGCTGAGATTTATACTTTTATTAATATTTTTCTGATTTATACCGGCTCTATACTAACCCGGTATAAAGCCATACACTCCAAGATCCTCATGGCGTTCATCTGAACGGGCACAATCAAAGCGAGACGGGGGTACAGCGATACGAATTTGATATTTTTGGACCATCATGCTGTCTTGGCGGCATCGTTGAAATCTGTTGACCGCTTCTCTCTCGCAGGAGGCCAGCCTATGTTCATGTATACTATGATTTTTGCTTAATTTGGTACTAATGCTAAGACGTCCTCGATGCTCATCCATTAACACCAGTTGAGTTATTTGTTTGAGCTGATCTGTCTTGTGCCGGTGCTGGGGACCGTGTGGATACTTCGTGGACTCCACATGAACATTCGCAGTGGAAGCGCGGCTGCGATACCGAGGCTATGTCCGAGAATCCACTGTATTCTTGGACCTGCTTGTGAGGTGCCGTGGGAAGTTGGTTGTTTTATAGTCGCCAGACGTCGTCAATTTTTCCCACCTCTTGCATATCGCTCCAATTTATATGAATTAAGAGATTATGGACGCGAAAATTCCTTAATGAACGACGGCTGAATATTGAATGAGGAACTAGACGCTTATGTATGATACGTATTTAGTGTATCTCCGAGATGTACTTCGGTAACATTTTCACTTTTAGGTAAGCGACTTTTTCAAACTGAACACTTTTACTGGTGTAAATACTCCCATCAGATGCGATATTCAACATTATTATACCTCGTACCATAATTGTTCATCCTGATTGGTCGTAACGCAGTGACATGATATTGTGTAATTCCCGATTTGAAATATATAACACAAGAATTATTACATTTTATGCAATAGCCAACTGTCTAAGGCGATATCATACGATCTCGAGGCAATAGCGCACGGTCTCGAGACGACAGCGCACCGTCTCGAAATAGTTCACGATCTTGTTCGCAGTTGTCTCCCGTCAGCGCGCGGCAACACACCTTTGCTCAGGGGCATCAGACCGGTGTTAATCACTTCCGTTTCGAAGCCCTCGGACTACATTGTTTAGAAATTTGGGAGCAGATCTTTGTAGATTGTATCAGCTGTGGTTTTTCAGCATTTCTGATACATCTGATACCGGTATTTCATATTGCAGATGAGGCTTCAAACTGTACTTACTGGTGCTGATTTGGGCCACTTTGTGGAAAGCATGGTGGATGGAGACATGATCCTCGAGGGGCGAGAAGGCTGTCTGTTTACAAATTGAATGGCATTCGGTAAAACCGGTTAGCTGTCAATAGCGGGAATTTGAAATTTCCGTGGTCAACTTAATGTCCCACAAGGTGAATATTATTATGCATCGAGAGTCTTCTGGATTTTTGGTGATTTTTTAAGCTAATACATAACGAGTAACAAAATTATTAGTGGTCTGATGCCAAGGACAGAGTTCGCGCTCCAATGTTTGACAGCTGAATGAGTTTCGGCAACTTCAGCGGGAAGTTCTGGGATTTTTGTGCCTAAAATCTCCTTGAAACGACCAACATCTTGTAGGAATAAATTTGGTGCGGTACTCAGTTAGCTGTTTATACGACCAAAGCTGAAGACATGCACAAACTGATCGGGAAACATCGAATTCTAAGGTACCGCATATTATTGATCTACTTCGATGTCAAATTTTTGCTGTTATCGGACGTGGATCACAGGTTTGCGAAGTTCTTCGTGTTTTATTTTTGGTAATTAGGAAACATTCGGTATAATGAATCAGATATTGCACGCTGTAGGGTGTGACATCAGGATTTGTCAGCTCTCGACAAGCAATATTCGCACTCGTTGATTATTGCCTGTGTCAAGCTGACGAATCCTGATGTCATATCCCACAGAGTTCGATATCTGTATAATGTTTATCAAAAGGAATTAACTTCCTGTAGGGCGCTTTTCAACAGGATGAAAAGGAATCCGGTAATATAACTTCTGGAACCAGCTATGATTCCAGCTTCGAATTCTGGGTTCCCATGCAGTTCGGCATAGCTTTTGGTCGCAAAATCGGTGTAAGTGAATGGATGTAAAACATCTCTTTATTTCAGAAACTGTTCGTGTTTGTTTGTTTAGCTATACTCAACTCATCAGCTAGCAACGGGTAATAATAAATATCCATATTATATTACTCAAGGCTTTGTCTGTCACAATAATTTCGACTTTACTCTTGGGATCTCTAACAACAGGGTATTAAGGGCATTTCTGTCAATGTGGTGGACAGCGCCAACAGACCAACTTGTGACCACATCCAACCAGTCTACGACTGCAGTAACTTAAACTTTTCCTCGCTTTGGCCACTCAGTCACGTATTAGTTGAGTGATGTAAGGACTATATGTAACGCAGGCCATGGTAACGCTTCGACAGTTTGTGTATTGACCTCTTTTCAATCTTTGATTTTTTAGCTTCAGGGTACTTCTTAAAAAGTCTAAAATGGAAAGCAGCTTCTCGTCGATAATATGGCTTCTAACACTTCCATGACATTCTCATTTCTTCATGGACATGACTAATCGATGTCGAGCATATGACAGAGCAGACATAGAAGTGTTTCACCACCTTCTGACTTTGAGTAACAACCTTTCAGGGCAATGACGACAGAAATGGATGCTGGAGCATTATAAAAAAAGCCAGTGAGCTCAACTATATAAAGATTTCTCGTGATGCCTGTGATGAAATAATCGCGGTCTGACCGAGAAAGCTAAATTTTAAATATAAATTAGGACACTAGTTCAACATCGCAGAACAGCACCGTATCAAGTTCAGCAAAAATTCGGTCAAGGAAAGATGATGTAACGGGTCAAATGCATTTATGTAGTGTGAAGAAACAATCAGATGAACTTCACATTCTGAGACCTTTTCTCAAAACGATTATCTCCGATTTGTCAATTTCCTTATGACGCTTTAGACAAAATCTACATACATGTATATTGGCATGATTTCAGATTCAATAACGGTGTGACTGGTATACACACTGTAACCTTTGAAAAAAGACACGGTAGTACAATCCTCTCCTCTCGTCACGTTATATTGAGGATATTGTGTTCCCTGGTGGAGTACAAATAATTGTCGTATTCATTTTATTACATTGTTTCTTTATTCAACATTCCTTTATTTTGGGGAAGATATTTTTTATTATTTCTGAATAGCTTAATTTTAAACATGAAAATTTAAGAAATAATGTTTTCATAAGCGTGCTAAATCGTTAATTTACGCACGGTTAGTGTGGGAAAGTTTATATTTTAGGGCAAGGGCGAAGCCCGCGCCCAAAAATTTATAAACTTTCCCACACTAACCGTGCGTAAATTAACGATTTAGCACGCTTATGAAAACATTATTTCTATTCTATTGCACAACTCAAATTGATTATCAACAAAGATTACAATGAAAGATTGAAAAATATGGTAAACGTTCACAACCTTTCTTCCCTTTGTTGAAATGTGCCGTCCGTCTCAGTTGGCAGGATGTCAATATCAATGGACGAGTTTATGTGGTCTCTCAGTGAAACGTAAATGCATACAAGCCTATTTGTGTGGCATTCTTAATCAGTCACGATGGAACCAACAGTTAAACTTGAGACAGAAATTTACGTCTTTAATAAATATTAATTTACAGCTTTTTCTCAAACAATGAAAAATGTTGGCAGTATTTATTTAACTAGGAAGAAAATTTATGTTCACGGTGCTATTGGAAACATTGGCATTTTGGAAAAACCCGCCAAGATGTGATGACTGTGGAACAAATGTGAGAAATAAATTATAACACTTGTGGTCATGTATCTGATTTTTATCACACTCGTTTGATAAAACCCATATGAAACTCGCTATAGCTCGTTTCATATGGGTTTTATCAAACTCGTGTGATAAAAATCCGATAAATGACAACTCGTAGTGATAATCTATATTTATCACCCGCCCTGTGAAATAGATTCTCTCGAGCGAACACCTGTGCGTGTCAAGATCACGGGTGTAGATTTCATACGTCACAAAGTTCTTAACCGTGCTAAATCGTGTAATAGTTGCACGGTTATCAGTGTGTAATAGGTGTAAGTGTTATAGAATATCCTATAATAAGCCCTATATACAGAGGTGTGAAAACAAAATGGTTGATTTTCGAATTCTGTTCTTCCACTATAGTTTTACATGGAACATGTCTTCCATCTGTGCGGTATCATTATTGTTGTGGCGAGACAAATGGTGTTGGGCGAGAGGGCGTCGGTGAGGAGGTTGTGGGCTGAGTATCCTTAATATAGAAAACCGCAATCACTTGTTTGTATCTCAGCGTCTTGCAGCCAGGCTTTCACACGCCCACTGGAATTCGATTTTTTATTGTTATGGATATGTGCTTGATATACAGATACATTATTAGGAAGCTTTTTTTTGTCTCAATTTGAATTTTGCGCAATTCGTGGTACCATCTGGAACTGCTGAAAAACAGTCGTGCATAGTTTTACATTTTGATATTTATCGATCCCATGTTATTATGTAATGAAAACCGATCCGACCGGAACTCACATGAAATAGTGTTGTGTCTTGCATACAAATGTGACAATTGTTTTACACGTCACACAACATATACGAATTTCCGCGAAAAGCAGCTGGTGAACTTACTAGGTTCTATCTTTTTATTGTGAGAGTTATAAACATGATCAATCGACATATCAACATTATTATAATTACAGCACATATAAGGGAAGTGGGAAGAGGTGCCGACATGCTGACAGAGCCACATGACTTCACAGTATAGTCTTCTGGTTAACCTATTCTAAAGCACATACCAATAATCTAACGATTCGTGATATGTGTTGTATCTCAGGTACGCTTTTATTGTACCTGTTCATGTGGCAACTTGGATGACATGACCACACTGTCCCTAGCACCGGCATAAGCGGTATTAGATACAAATCTAGAGAGCTGTGATGGAAATGCCCTGGCAACTCGTGTATTGGTAATTGGTGAGCTGTGTCGCTGTGACAACTCGTACACTGGGGATTGGTGAGCGGTATTGTCGTCAGATGAAAATGACGGCATTTAACACAAAAGACTTGTCTGTAAGGCCCGATGTCGATCCAGCATCAACTTCCCACAATGCCAACATATATCAAAGACCAAAAAGGTCTGTACAGGGGGCGGGCTTTGGGGACGAAAAGTTCACTACCAGAATCTCGCCATATAAAGCTAATTTCCACGGGATTACAAAAATGTTAATATATTGACCGTGGGGTTGATATGTATAGATTTATTTCAATTTAAATGAAATAAATGCCTTTACATGAAATGAGTCTCCATTTTAAACTTAAATTTTTCAAGAGGCTCTAAGTTCTTCACTCAATTAATGATTTTGCCGAGTAGAGCACAGCTTTAACAGTGTATCTTTTTCTACTAAAATAAACCTAGATATTTTTAAATTGAAACATATTGAATAAAATGCAACGGTCGTATTTTAAACACTAATATCTCAGTAACAAGAACATTATTTGGAAAACTGAAGCACAGAAACTTTCTTTTCATACCTAGTTAAAAAAAAAACATGCCAAATTTCGAATCCCCATGATGAATGGTTTAAAAAATAAACGGTTTACATTATAGAACTGAAGAAATCAAATAACGGAATGAAAGCGATAAAAGAATAGAGACTATTAACTGACAGTGATGCCCTTGCCGTAATGGCGCAGCACAAGTGTGAATGAGGTGACGTCCACTCAATCGGACGAAACTGTTACCAAATGTAATTCAGTTTAGGGCTTAGATCTCACCTAAGCAATCATTTCTTCACCAGAATATTCTCGCCTGGAGAGAAAAATATATAATAAAGTAATTTTGGACCCTCGATGGGGGGGCGACATGCAAGACCTTAAATAATTTATGCAACTACCAAATTATCTGCATCGCATAGTCATAAACATTTATATGTATGACACATTCATATAAGGCTAAAAAGTATCTGCTTCTACTATTTGTTTCCCGTTTCATTTATCAGAAGAATAGCCTATTTATCAAAACTCAAGATATAACCGGTCAGTTTTGAAGTTAGGCGCGTCATTGGAAATATATATATAAACTTATAAAGATTGTAGACATTGTAGAAAGACAAAAAGCCAGACTCAGCCCCTTTCTTGTAATTAGCAAATGTTTTAAATTTGTTTTGGATTATTCCCATATTTCCACAAGATACCTCTTCCGTGGCACATATTCATTTCATATAATCAACCCATTTGGTTCGTCCGACAAAGCTTGCTTGATGCTCAGCATGAACAGTTAAGATCAAAGACTTGTTGGCCCGGGTTCAGGATGATTTGACTGGGTCGTGAAAAATTGTTAAAAGCGAAGTTAACCCTATCTGGCGTGGGCTTTTGGGGACCTGTTCAGGCCAGGGGAGGGTCCATTTCGGACCTCCCCCCCCCCCCCACAGCCCCTCCTATTTATTTTTCTTACCTCTTGAGCTAGGGGGCTGAAACTTGCCACGTTGAAACTTCTAAAAGAAAATATTAAAAAAATCCAACATGGCCGCTTTGATGACGTCACGGTGACGTCATTTTCAAAAGCTTTTGGATTTATGCAATTTCTCCGTAAAAACTGCGTGATAAATTAATAAATATTAATGTGATGTGAAATAAAATAGTTTTGTCCACTTTTCATCGTGGAAAAGCAGAAAGAAAAATGACGAAAACATCATATTTCTGGTAACCCCACGTGGCCGCCATCTTGAATTTACCCATGATTCTCTACACGGGAGGTTATGCAAATAAGCTTAAATTGATCCCAATATAATAAACTATAAAGTCACGGAGTATCAGCTCTCAATTTCCTGTCGTTCCGGAGATAGCACAGACAGTTTGGTAGCGAGTGGGGGAGGGAGTCTGCCAGGGTTAAGATCCCACTCAGTAACTCACTCGTCCTACAAATCCATACCATGCTTGACACGGAACTCACACTCTGTCTTTTATAGGAAGAATATATGATGTTTACATAGAAAGAACTCCTTCATACGATCATCAGATTGATTTTATTTTTTCAATCCAGAAACCCGCAAGATAATATTTTCTGAAGTTACTGAAATACCAGCCTGGGAAAAATTACAATGGTCAATTGCATATATACATTTATGATTGATCAAATGTGATCTCGGATTTATTTTGTTATATAGTTGAGGCATTTTTAATAAGGAGAATTTTCTCTTGCAACTAAAATATGAAACCTTAAACCAAAATTGGTACTTTAAAATAACCACACTTCCTAATATCTTGTGTGAAATTACAATTTTGTCTCGAGATGTCATATTTTGCTGCAAAGGGAAAATCTTTCCTATGAATGCCTCAGAAATATTATGTCGTATAGGTTTTGGTTTGGACAAAACAAATATTACCGAATCCTTTACGAAACCTTCACTTTTCATCGTAGACTCTCAGCTGTCTGCTACATATGTCCAAATTTGAGCGGATCTGAGAGAGCCAGTAAACGTGGAGCGGAGATTTATAGTGTAAGACATCTTGCATATTTTTGTTCAAAATTCATTCTTTGTGCATTCTTTTCATACATTTTCTTTATTATCAAGGGCTCTAAGGCCGGCAAACACATGCCTCTTTGGTACTATGCCATATTGTTTCATATTCCGAAATATTTACTACATGCAGTGTTAACACTATTATCATTTAGCAATTAAAGATGGCGCCAAAAATCTATTCTTTGATTGAATGCATTTAGAATTTTCTTTCTTCACACTTGATCTTGATTGCACTGACCTTAGGCTGGGGATCAGATCGGGAAGGACGAGAAATGATTACTAGCCAGATGACTGATTGAAGAAGGGTTTTATAATGAGGTGGGATAATCAAGCTGAAGCCCAATAATCACGGTCCATTGTCGTCGTCAATATTGTCAGTAATTTGGTGTACTTGAAAGATGTAATTGAACCTCACATTTGTGCGCGGTACATCGTATTGCCTGTAGGTGCAGTTCGTGAAACTGGATTTCATACCATAGTTACACGTATATATAACACCATCGGTAACATATACATTTAGATGTAAATCTGTAAATCTTCCGTCTTCTTTGGAATGGCTCCATCCAAAACGCCATATTCTTAGATATATTACTATAGTTTTGGTGACGTCGGGCTCCAACATTATGACAGACAATGGGAAACACTACTAGGGTAATATCTTAATCAATTTGCTCTGTCCTTTACCTTCAGATCCAGATATTGTGATTGGCTGAATTCGGGGTCAGAAAATCTGATTGAAATTAGCATTTAATGTACACGTGAGCGAAGTCACTATTCCTCTGTTGGGATTGAACTCTTGATGTCTGCTTGATATGATGTCCCTCGCCCCCATCCTCTCTCGCACAGAAATGCTAGCATATATTCAATCCAGTAGCAGAGTCATCCTGTTTTACATTGCACATTGCACAAAGCCTACTGGTTTACATTATACTTAATGAAATGATTTTTGAGAGAGAGAGAGAAAAAATGATCGTTGGCGGGATTTGAACCCACTGGAGAGAAAAAATAAATTGGTCGTCAGCGGGATTCGCACCCAGGACCACTGCTAAAAGCGTTGATGCTCGTTGCCTTTCCCCCTGGGTCGTGGGTTCGAATCCCGCTGACGACCAATTTCTTTCTTTCTCTTCCAAAACTCATTTCATATGCATATATATTCAGTGGGCACAATATGCCATATCAAATAATCATTTCTTCAGCATGGCTTTCAAAAGTTTCGAAAAGGCTTGATTTGGTGTTCTGCTATTATGGAATGGCTCAGAGGTCTTCAATGTAGAATGCGGTTCCAATGAT
This sequence comes from Hanleya hanleyi, assembly GCA_036873755.1. Lineage (NCBI taxonomy): Eukaryota > Metazoa > Mollusca > Polyplacophora > Lepidopleurida > Hanleyidae > Hanleya > Hanleya hanleyi. Next base: position 1,952 of record JAVTVY010003937.1, on the reverse strand, counting down.
ATACATTCTGGCAAATTATTGGTCAAACAGTTCAATGTCTTCAGCTGGGTCACATGTATGTGTGCTCAATTGGCTGCTATATATGACAGTACGAGTCAAATGCATCACAGATGCATTAATTTTCTGATGAAAATATATATAAGGCCCTCACAATTAATTTTAGTAATTTTAAAATTCTATTTTTCCAGATATTTTACTTTTTAATGTACACGCATACAAGATCTATCGGTTCATTTAGAAAATAAAACACAATAGTTTTTCAAACAAATATTCCCGGATAGTTGATCAATATATTATTTATTTGTTGGAATCTTTTGCAAAAGTAGGTCCGAGACGACTACTCCCAGGATTGTCATACCTCTAACATTAAAGAGCGGCAGCTATTCAAGGGGAGATCAGACTGGACTGAAGATATATACACGCAGCGGAATTCGCACTCACGATTGCATTCACTGTCATGAACAACACTGAACATTTCCAACTTCCCCTAGACTGCTTCATATGCAATTTGTAGCTGTACGGTTTAACATATAAGGACGTGGTTGTGTTTGACTTAAATGCGAACCAGAGGCAACGATCTGAGCCATATGACCAAGAGGGTATAATTCGGCGATACATATCGCATGCTGATAGAAAAATACGAGGGCAGCGTCCAACATTTATGGCGTTATTTTACGTAACTTGTGTCTATTCGGCTTAACCTGGGGCTAGGGCCATATGATACTGTCGCTGCCATTGAGAAGCAGTTAAGAAATTTATGTTCCGGAAAGGCGACCGGTATGGATGACATTCCAGCGAGACTACTGAAGATCTCTGCAAGTTATATAGCTCCTTCCTTATGTTATTTATGTAACCTGTCCCTCCATACTGGTATGGTTCCTGTGGACTGGAAAACAGCAAAAGTCTGTCCAGTCTTAAAAGATGGAAAGAGGGATGATGTTAATAATTACAGGCCAATCTCTGTCCTATCTATTGTTTCAAAACTCATAGAAAAGGCCGTTTGTGACCACCTGTATGAATATCTGGACAGAAATAGACTGTTAACCGATTGGCAGTCCGGTTTTAGAAGAAAATATTCCACCGAATCAGTTCTGACATATGTCAACGACTATATATGTAAAGCAGTCGATCAAGGCAATGTGGTAGGCATTTTGTTCTTGGACCTAAAAAAAAAGCTTTTGATACCGTCGATCACAAAATTCTGATTAATAAATTAATATCCTATGGCGTAAATAACACTGAATTGTCATGGTTCCGATCTTACTTAGCAAATCGACAGCAAGTGGTCCATCTAGAAAATGTCTCCTCTGAGCACAAAACGATTATGTACGGGGTGCCCCAAGGATCTGTCTTGGGTCCCCTTTTGTTTTCAATATACATCAATGACGTCACTGACGTCACGGATGATATCATACTTTATGCTGACGATACAGCTCTTATAGCTCATGGAAAGACTGCCGTAGATGTACAAAATATATTGGCAGATAAACTGCAAAACGTAGCCAATATGTTAGATGGCAGCAAACTATCACTGAACCTTTCCAAAACAAAAAGTATGTTATTTGGTACTAAACCTTGAACTAAAGACCAAACTCTGGATATAAAGTTAAACGGTCAACCTGTAGAGTGTGTTTCCGAGTTTAAGTATCTGGGTCTCTGGTTTGACCCACAGCTGAAATATAATATACATGCTGCTAAAATGGCGAAAAAGATCTCCTCTAAAATTGCTGCTCTGGCACGTGTGAGGCAATACTTGTCACTCAGCTATCGAAAAATGCTTTTCAATGCTTTAATCCTCCCACAGTTTGACTATGCCAGCACCGTGTGGAGTGCTACGCATAGAAAGTATACGGACATATTTGTAAAGTTACATAAGAGAGCTGGTAAAATGCTACTTGGAGTACCCATGGACACTCCAACTGTCGAGGTGTTGAACAATCTTCAGTGGCACC
>JAVTVY010003936.1:0-39899 GCA_036873755.1 Hanleya hanleyi | reverse complement strand
AGGACTGGACTTCCGGCGAACTTTGATTGGCCATTATTTCTGACTGGAGCCGAAATGGTGTGTGACGTATTTTAAAATGTTTCTATAATATTTGACTCTCAGATATATCAAAACCACAATTTCAAATTCTAATCACAAACAAAATCTGGGTTAGTTTGATTGGCCACCTCCGAGATTTGCCGTAATGGTGTCGGGCGGGATGATCCAATCTCTGGCCGCATTATCTCGAAAAGACTAATGCGGAATGTATGCTGAATTTTTAATATTTTTGACCGGAAAGGCCGGGCTACGTGGTATGGCATTTGCGGCGGAGAATACGAAGGAATATATATAGTTTTCTCAACATGTGCTCAGCCGATTTGCTGCATAGCAAGGCGAGTTTTTAGTGGTTTGTGACCTTTAAGAAAAAAAAGCAAATCGGACTTTGTCCATTGTCACATGTTTAAGTGCCTTTTTCCTCCAGATAGGCACAGAATCACGGATAAATGCCTATTTTCAGCAAATTTTCTGCTTGTCCAGGTCGGACAAAATGTTTTCAAGCCCAAACGTATACATTTTGAGTATTTGCCTATTATTTCCTAGTTTACAGCCTAAACCTAATATTGCTAATTATGTTATTGCGACAATACAGTTATTTTCACCCCTTTTGTCGATACAGTCTGAGCTGAAAACGTATTCGGTCATTCCGTTAGCTGACTTCGCTCCTCCTCCGCCCCCCCCCCCTCCCTCCACAACAGGGGTCGCTCTCGTAAATAATAATTTTGCCTCAATAGGCGAAATAATAATTTTGGTTAGAGAAGCGAAATCTTCACCGTGTGCGCTGAACGAGAGCTATACCCTCAGCAGTTTTATTCGACCGGCCAATGGAAACGCATCTTATATTCGCGTGATTCGTCGCTGTCCGCATTTTTTACACGGGCCTGGCCACATAAAAGATTACATGATCTCGAAGATGCGGGAACTTGAATGAATTCGGTGATCCTTCTGCTGAAGGTGTATGCTGAAACCACACGAGAGCTCTCCCATGAGACAACATACACTTGTGGCTGTGAGGGTCCGTGTAACACTTGACAATTCAGCTTTCCATCTTGCAAAATTGAAAGTAGAAAATGGAAAGCTCTACATCGCCCCCGTATTCGAGCTTTCCATCTTGCAAAATTGCAAGTAGAAAGATGGAAAGCTCTACATGGCTCCCTTGTACGAGCTTTCCGTCTCGCAAAATTGAAAGCTGAAAGATGGAAAGCTCTACATCGCTCCCGTGTTCGAGCTTTCCATCTCGTAAAATTTAAAGTAGAAAGATGGAAAGCTCAGCATCGCTCCCGTATTCCAGCTTTCCAAAATGAGTTTATGTCATATAGAAATACGAGAGCGATACTTTATTAAAATTGATCTGGTTTCTCCAAACTTTCAACATTTGGGTCCGTGTAACCGTGCACAGTTCAATTTTCGTTTTTCATATTTCGTTTTTGTTTTCTCGAAATCAAAAATTAAAATTTGACTGTCAATTTTCAATTTTCGTTTTTTTGTTTTTGTGATCTCAAAATCAAAAATTGAAATTTGACCGTCAATTTTCAATTTTCGATTTTGGGATTACAAAAACAAAAAACCAAAATTGAAATTTGACCGTCAATTTTCAATTTTGGATTTTGGGATTACAAAAACAAAGATCGAAAATTGAAATTTGTCAGTCAATTTTCAATTTTCGTTTTGCTAAACGCAAAAATGAAAATCAAATATTGAAAATTGGCTCGGCTTGTCCCTTTTTCGTTTTTTTGATTTTAACTTTGACGTATCAATGTTAAGTTTGCACGTGGACGGGTTATGATGTAACATCCGGTACGACGAGTAGAATAGAAAACGCAAATCGTGTCGTATAAGTGTGGAGCGTGAGAGGCATATGTGACCCACCAGGCCATCCTCGGGAGCCAGGGTATCGATCGATTTGTTAGGGTGCCTGTTGCAGAGATAGCCTTACGATCCAAACTGCTAGCCCTGTTACCTCGAAATAAATCGTACATTCCAGGAGATTGCCTCATTCGGGTTGGTTCCGAAAATAACTACTCCAAACCGGTTTACGCCCGAAGCAAGAACTTCGGGAATCTTCGTGCATGCTCTGAGATCGTCAGATAGGGATTGAGACGGAGAGAGATAGTACGTGATTTCGGGTGGTCGGATGGAAGGATTTTAATGAGGGATATTTTAGCTATCTATCGCAGTAGGTGTTGCTAGCCGGGCACACATCTCTACGACAACTGGCGTCAAAGTGAAAGAATATTTTATTTTCGCATTTATGCCATTTTTCCCATTTATGCCTGGAACATTGATAACATTTCCCGGTAAACAAACGCGATACGGTATGGAAGCCGGCCATTTTCCCTTTGTTCGCGAACCCCCAACCCCTGTTGTTTTGGCCGACTATCCACGGGTAGATTGTCATCCTGACATATATGAGCTATTTTAGGCAAGGCTTTGGTGTAAGACCTCCCATTGAAAAGGTAATATCCTGGACAAAAGACTGACAATACAACTTGCAGCAGATCTTTTGTCAATTATATTTCGTGAGTCTTACACCAAATCGTTGCCCTATTTTAGTAGACGATTCTGTATGAATTCTTTCACGGCTCGCGGGCTGTTGATTGCGGAATAGTTCAGAACAGGTTTTTCTTTGTCTGGCTGGTTGACCCCGGCAATAGTAATTTGCACACAGGCTTGTGCGGTGTCACGGTTATTCGTTTCGCCTTTGTTGTTGGGATATTCTGTTCCTTTCAGTCTGGGCTATCAAATATTTTTTCTGGTGTTTGGCCGGCTGACATTTCTAGGAGATAGTGTGTCGGTCGGAGTCATTTAATAAACTTGGTGTCGCTGTATATACAGTATTGCTCCATTCAGTCTGTGCTACTAAATACAATTCTGGTATAAAGCCAGCTGAGCTTGTCAACATTTCTTGGAAATAGTGTACCACATTGACTCATTAAACTTGGTGTCGCCGTATATACAGTAGTATTGCCCCGTGATAGAAGCGCTGTGCTGTAAATAAGGCCTACGCGGTATAATTTGGCACTGTCGACAACATATATAGGTCTGTGTAATGTGGCAGTTAATTGTTTCGTCTCTTTGAGAGACTTGATGTGTTCATTTCGGTCCGCTATTAAATATATTTCTGGTAAATAGCCAGCTCAATTAGCCAACATTTCTTGGAAATAGTGTATATACTCTATTCATTTATTGAACTTGGCGTCGCCGTATATACAGTTTTATTGTCCTGTGATAAACGCGGTATGTTATTAGTAGTGGCATGTTGACCGTTCGTGACCAATATATTGGTTAAAGCCGGATAAATTGACTCAGTTGTATTGAATGCGATTTGAGCCCGGGAGTGCTATACAATGTTCAAATATTTGTACCGTCTTATCGTATAGAGCTAGTATATGGGAAAATTTGAATTTTAAGGAGTTTTTTCTCCATTGTCGCTCCAGGTGTTACTTTCGTGTGATAGATTTCCGCTGTGTGGATTGACTTTTGTGCGAGATATTTCTGCTAAGTGATAGTGTTAATGTATGATAGAACATTTTGAAGTAAAGTTGATATTGGCGTTTGAGAGGGGTTTGTGTGGGGAATACAATTGTGGGTTAATAGAAAATGTTCAGATTATTCGCGGCTCAATTTAATTTGAGAACGGTTGATTTTTTTTTCTGCTAACGTTTTTCCCATCCCGATAAAAGGGAAATACGTTTTTTCTTTGTGTTTCAAGATATTTTTTGAACAGTTGGTCCCTAATTTGTATAGTTCTATTTGTGTCGTGGTGTTCGTGATAGTCGAATTTGTCGGCTGTCAACTGGTTGGCTAAAAATATCGCTCATCGGGTCAATTTCTGTATTAATCCAGATGTATATTGCCTACATTTTGGTTGTCCGATACGTGATTTGTATTGCTCAGTTTATAGTTTGGGGCATTGCCAGTCATGCGGCTCACATTCATGGCGACACCATGGTGTTGTCAGTGTGATAATAGTAATCAGACTTCCCTCAATTCTTCTGAATTGAGTTAATGACATGTATTTCCAGTTTTTGTTTTCTCCCTTCTTCTGGATCAGTTCAGGAAATTATGTTTTGTTTGAAATTTAATTGAATGAGAACATGCCTATGTTTCATCCGTGAGGGGTCTGAATGATAGACTGAAGATTGTTCATGATGTTGGACACTATGGGGATGATGAAGGTTTTAGGGAAGCATGTCAACAAATGTTGGTTGTTGGCTTTGGTTACACATTTAGAATTATTTTGGGAATAAACGAGAGAGTACTGGTTCCTTGATCGAAAGACCTTCCTGGGCTGAGTGGTGCTTGGTTGGTTCGTCGTGATATAGCTGAAATATTGTTGAAAGCGACGTTAAATTCTATTCACTCGCTCACTCAAAAGACATTCAGGTTGTAGATTTTCTCAGATGTGGAAATTGGCTTTATAGACTGGATTGGTTATAGGTCAGTTTCCGATATAGGATCCCATCGGTTTCCGACTTTGCCTAATTTATATTTAAAGCTGTCTTAAATCATTTAGGCTCAATCAGAATCTTCCAACATAGAGTACTATTTCCCGAGATCAGAATAAACATACAGGGTGTAGAAATCTTGGGTATGGAAAGTAGTTTTATATAGTGTCTTGGTTACAATTCAGTTTCCGTTGTGCGCAAAGCACTTATTAGTGGTGCACAAACGGTTTCTGACTTCCGCTGAACCAGATTTGAAGCTATTCCATAAATTATTTGAGCTCAATCAGAGCCCTCCAATAGTTTACATATATTTTTGTGTTGTGAATGAGTGAGTTTAAATTTTGATACAGTTTATCATCTTGAGAGGACAGACTATTTCCTGGTTGTATTTGAACTCGGGAGTTATAACTCCTCGATGTGATCCAATCTAAAACCCAGTTTGTATTATGTGTTGCATTCCTCCAGGCACGGGGGACCGTGTTGACTGAAGGTTTATTTATTTTGAACACCGGTGGCCTGCTTTAGTTTTCGGGCACAATTGATAATTGATTTTTTCCTCCCAAGGTCCACCTTGGGTTTCTTTAGTGCTCTATACATAATTAGTTGTAAATTGAAATAGTGCAAGATTAACAGAAGTTGCAACGCGTTGACTGTGTGGTAGCACGTGTTGCACTTGTTCTGGAGATGGGTCTGGTTCTTTTTCTTTTTCGCTAATGTATGTAGCTGAATAGGCACACTAGAACGTGTTGACTGCGGTAACACGTGTGCATTCGTTCATGAATGTGTTTCATTATTCTGAACTCATGAGCAATGCACATGTTTAAATATTTTCCATTTTTGGGGTCTGAGAAGTTGACACTATGGGTTATCTTTGGTGTCAAATTTGGACATACTGTTGTGAACTGTTTTATTTATTTATTTATTTATTTTTCAGTGATTTTCTGGAGTGGAGGATCACTGAGCGTGAGGAGATGGCACTATTATTTGTTTTTTTTTTGGTGTCAAATTTGGTGTTTTGTAGGGACGAAATATGTGGATTGTTTTTCGTTTATTTCAGTGAGTTTCTGAAATGAAAAATCACTGAGAGTTTTTGAATTTGTTTGATTAGATTGTGATTGGTATTCTTTATTTTTTTTTTAATTGTTTGCAGCAACCGTATGTCATTCTACTTTGGACTGACTTTCATTTGTTTCAGTGACTTTCTGAATTGGAAAATTACTGAAAGTCTTTGAATGTATTTGATTGGATTGTGATTGAGTAGTCCTTATTTCTTTTTGATTTGTCTGCATATACCATATATATCATTCCACGTTGGTTGACATGGCAGATTAAGGGCCGTTAATGTGTTAATGATCATAGAGGAAGCACTGCAAAAAATTGAAGGGGGTGAGAAGTAGTCGAGATGTATGTGTGGTAGCCTTGAAGGATTAGGGCAGATTGGTTAGCCTTAAAGATTTTATGTAGGCGATTTAGCTTAGTGCCAGGCTTATAGCCGAGCTATAGGCTAGAAGGGACAGGTAATAGGTTTAGACTTCTTGGAAGTCTGGACCAATTGGATAGTGAATTATACGCACAAGGTCAGTAAATGGTTGAATAGGATCAACAGTTGGGTCAATGCGGGAGTTGCACAATACAGGGTTCCGGCCTTGGCCGCTAGGATCGCCTTTGTCTTTATTTCCGTTTCATACCACTTCTATCGTCTGCTAGGCACGGCTGAGTGGGCTGGCTGATCGTTTCGCTTGGACGCGTAGCGGGCGATAACTCTCCGTAATAACCACCGCCCAGCCGCCAGGATCGCGGCGAACAACATTTACAGTTTATCGCGAAAAAGCAGCCGGCATGGAAATTGATATGAAAATAGCAGCGACTGCGTGTTTGCTTTAAGTTATGTGGTTGATTTATATGATTTTTAGTTCAATACTTGATATAATCGATAGAAACCTGTCGTAGTTTATTCGATTGTGCCGCCATATACGTTAGCAATGGTGAAAGACAAATATACCGAATATAAAACAGGCCCGCGGGATGACTGAAATAGTATGAAAACTAAAAGACGTCTTTATTTCTATACGGACGTTTACGTGGATACAAAATAAATGAGTTATGTTCACAGCAGTCATATAGAATTGTCATAATCATTCTTTGTGGGTGTCGTTATCTCGCTAAGTCTGAAGTGAAAAACAAAAGGGCTTAAGAGCCATTCTCAGATAATAGCGATCCTGGCGGCTGGGCGGTGGTTATTACGGAGAGTTATCGCCCGCTACGCGTTCAAGCGAAACGATCAGCCAGCCCACTCAGCTGTGCCAAGCAGACGATAGAAGTGGTATGAAACGGAAATAAAGACAAAGGCGATCCTAGCGGCCAAGGCCGGAACCCTGTATTGTGCAACTCCCGCATTGGGTGGAGGGGCGGATGTTCATGGGTGCCGATTGGGTCAACTAGACAATAGGGTCGCGTTGGATTGCCGGTGGCGGGATGTCCTTTAGAGGTTCCGCCATACACTGGCTCTCAAAAGAAGGTTTCGTGGCCCTTATGGTCCAGGCCTACCTTCTCCGGCCGACACGTTCCGGCGACGGCAGCAATTGTTACGGTCATCAATCTGCGGTCTACGGGATGGCTGGCCTGGTGGGGGTGGAGTCTATGTGTGGTGTTGAGGCTGGGGGTGTCCGGTGGCTACGAGTGTCCGTCTCCTGTCTTTTAACTGAGGTAGGACATTGTTGAATTTCTAGGTGTCCGCCCTTGGTTAGATGGTAAAAAGATATGACAACGGACGCTGGTGCCCGGGACACTGTTGGCCATCAGACCAGTTGTTGTAACTTGTGCATTGCTCTGTGATCTACAGGATGGCTGGTCTTGTGGGGTGGGGTCTATATGTGGTGTGCATCCTCGGTTTCCCGTTCAGTAGTCGTCCTAGCTGCCAGAAATTCTGGCCGCCAGTTCACGGGAGCACGAGGTTATCAGCCACATGCTGCATTTCCACCCCGGTCCGTGACTGTTGGACCGTTACGACATCGTCCCCGATGTGGTGTTTTATAGATTGTCATTTGTGAAGTCTTGTCTTGGGTCCAAGTTGTCCGGTTTGTATTGTCAAGGTTGGATGTTTTTGTGTTTTGTTTTTGTGTGATTATGTTTGAACTGATGTTTTTAGTAAGATGGTGTTGGATGTTCTTGTTTTCCTTGATTCTCAGAAGAGAAAAAAAAACGATTAAAATATTTTGGGAAACTTACAGTATTCAGTAAGGGAAATAGGGATGGATTGGGAGGGGATGAAATGGTGGAAGAATCTGATGGGGGCGGTGTCCTCGTGACGGTGCAAGTCCACCAATCTCAGAAGCCTCGACTTATGTCAGCCCATCACGATGTGATCTGAGAAAGTTCGATTTTCAGACAGTCACATGTACGACGTTTAATGTTGATTCAGTGGGGGAAACTTTCCCGGATGCTGGTAGGCAGTAAGGGAAGGAATAAATAAGAGGTTCCCTCGCCCTTGGCCATCACGGCCCTTCCGACCACCGCAACTATGTTACTCGTTCCCTAAACCCGGTCACTTGAGCCATTTTTAGGAGTATCCAGGGGTTGACTTTGCCAATTCGGGGAATGAACAGTATGAGAATGCTGGTTAGGCAGGTACCATTTTGGGGAATGAACAGTATGGGAATGCTGGTTAGGCAGGTACCACTGTTTGTGTTAGATTTTCGCTGTACTGGAGATGTGGTGTTGGCGCCCTTGGTTGACGGCCTATGGTTGGGTTTTGAGTTTCTCTTGGCCTATGGGTGTGTAGTGGATTTTGGAGATGGGGTATTGGTTGTTTGGGAGAGGAAGGTTTTTTGCAGTTTCGAGTTTTTATGGAGTGGTGATTAGTTTAACGTGGGCTTTATATTGTTCTGCCAGTGACAGCTGTGGGGATATATTCATTGGTGCCATCACGTGTATGCAGTGGAGGATAAATTGTATTTGGTTTTGTTGTACAGGATGTTAATTTGAAGCATTGTGGAATTGATCTTTTGAATTTCTGTTTTGTTGTACAGGATGTTTATTTGAAGCATTGTGGAATTGAGCTTTTGAATTTCTGTTTTGCTGTACAGCATGTTTATTTGGAGCACTGTGAAATTGAGTTCTAGACCCAAATTGCTGCTAATGTGCTGTGTAATGTAATGTGTATTCGGAAATATTGTTCTGGAGTTATCGTGCGTGTTGGAGAACTCCGGTGTGTGTTGAACACTGTGATTTACGCCGCGGCGTTGTATGTGTCATGTGCGAAGAACTCTGGTGTGTGTTGAGCACTGTGGTTTACGTTGTGACGTTGTACGTGTAGTTTGTGGAGAACCCCGGTGTGCGTCGAACACTGGTTTATGTTGTGGTATTGTATGTGTAGTGTGTGGAAAGCACTGGTTTGTGCTGCGGCATCGCACGTGTAATATGGGAGAAACTCTGGTGTGTATTCGGGAGTTGGATGTTGTTCGAAAATTTTGATTTGCGCTGCAGCGTTGTACTTGTAGTTAGTTATGGGAGAATTTGATGTGTTGTGATGAACTAAGTGTTTGAGTATTCTATGTCAGGGAACCGGGTGCTAGACGCCTGGGTTCGATAGTTGCTTTGTGGTTAGAGAATTTCTGTGTATGAAGACTGTGATGCATATTTATGCGTTAATGGCATTTCTATGTGAAGCCTGTTGAGATTTTATAACTGTGTGTTCTTTGTGGGGTTTTCTGTGTGTGTTGAGCTGTGTGGTATGTTCGTGAAAGTCTATGTGAGGTGAAATTTAACATATGGAGTGACATGGAGGAGATATAGTTAGATAATATGTAGTGCGGATAGCCATGTCGGAGACCTGGGGTTGAAGTAGACGAGCCTCTTCAGCCCATGTCTTCGCCATGAAGCCCTGGTGAGAGTTGTCTATCCGATATTTTGTCGTACGCGTTATGATTTATGGTGAATCCGGTGGGGCAGGATAGCCACCACTCGGGGAGTGAATAAATGCGTCATTATTTGATTATAGTCTCAACCCTCGTCTAGTTATGAGCTCAATGATTTCTTTTTGTGTGGAGGTGTAGCAATTATGGTTATGTTCTCCCTCTACAGATATTCTCTCTGGTGAGGTAGCCGTTTGCTGGGGCGGGTGTGCGCTGGGTCATCATGTCTGAGTGCACGCAGACTGCTGGCTCCTCGTACATTCGTCCCTGTGGGTTCCCTCTCTACTAGAAAGTGTTGGCCGCTGGTGAAGACGAGCCTTGAAATTATTAGGGGAGAGAGAATGGGGAGCCCAATTTATAGTCTGGCCGGTTATTAGATTAGAGGCTTGTTCCAGTCGTGGATTGTATGATGTTCTGGTGTTTAGTGTGGCCATGTAGCTGGTAGGCTGGCCTGCGGATTATATTTTTAAGAATGAAGGTGAGCAATCCCATGCGGCTGATTATATTTATTGGGGCCGTAAAGCTGATAGACTGGCCTGCGGATTATATTTCTGAGAAATAAAGTGATCAGTCCCATGAGACTGGCCATTTGAGTGAGATTTTTAGTGGGTTTTGGTGTAATTATAGACAGTCTGGTGATGAGACTGGACTAGTAGGATGGTTACCATTTTATTGAAGTTGGGTGCTTTTAGGGAGCAGTGTACTTTTGTACACTGCAAGTTACGCATTTTGACACATGTGATATAACATGGAGAATTCACGTCTTTGTCTCGTATTTTAGTAATTGTTGTTAGCGCTGGAAAGGCGGTTGCCTGGGATAGGGAAGGGTTCTATAAAGGCGAAGTAAGATCTTCGCCGAAAAGAAAACGGGGAGGGGTGTTGCAGAGATAGCTTTACGATCCAAACTGCTAGCCCTGTTACCTCGAAATAAATCGTACATGCCAGGAGATTGCCTCATCCGGGTTGGTTCCGAAAATAACTACTCCAAACCGGTTTACGCCCGAAGCTAGAACTTCGGGAATCTTTGTGCATGCTCTGAGATCGTCAGATAGGGATTGAGACTGAGAGAGATAGGTCGTGATTTCGGGTAGTCGGATGGAAGGATTTTAATGGGGGATATTTTAGCTATCTATCGCAGTAGGTGTTGCTAGCCGGGCACACATCTCTACGACATATCTATACACTGCCTTGGTTAGTTGCTCACGGTAGTTCTGGACAAAAATCAAGGGTATCCTCTAAGTCAAACCAATTAGTGAACAGACTCGGCTAGCTCATTACGCCAATCCACGGCACGGTTTAAGATGTAACGTCGCTGGCATAACTTTGATGTCAGGCTGAAATCGACATCGAGAGTCAAAGCAAAAAACACCGGCTTGGGATACCGACATACTAATTCAAAATAGCATCGGGGTATGAAATGTTAGAGATTGAGGCAACGACTCAAGGCAACGACTCAAGAACTCACTCGAATCACCAAAAATGTCCCGGTAAACCATTCACGATTTATCTGGACTTGTGAAGATGCACAAGACCGGTTTGGACAGGTGGCATCCTGTTGTTCTCATTGGTTATTGGCATTGAGATTTTCTCATTTCTAAGAATAGATGTTTATAGCACTATAAAAGCGAACGGCATTCATGAACACAACCGCTATTTGTTATTGCTTTAAAATATAGTACTTATAAAGATACCAACAAAGATGTTATACCAATAAGAGTAAGTATCGCGGTGATGGACCGCGAAGTCCGTATATGGCATATGGCTGCGCGGCTCAGGGTTGAAATTTCACAGGCAGGTCACAAAACCCGATCAACCCTTCCTCAAACCTAGATAACTCATATTCAACGCATTAAGTGCGGGTGTCAAACGCTTTAACGCATCGACGCGGGAAGTTCCTTCGGGGGTTATGATTAGGGTCCCACGTATTTATTATACTACCCTACCTTAATGAAACTCCTATGTGTATCAACCTCGTTGTTCTCCATATAATGCTTCACACCTGCTGCACGAATGCGTACTTGATTTTGCAAATGCGAAGTTGGTCTATATTATAATCAAGCTCGAATGCCTGGCTACAGGGATATATAATGTTGTGAAACTTCCATATCTTTCCCCCTACTGGTTTTCCATATTATGCTCCAAACCTGCCTATACAACCCGATTTGCGCTTCCCATAGTACTCCGCGGACCGAAAGTGACATCATAAGCCTTGCGCGTGCGCAGTTAACATTGACGCGTCAAAATTAAAATAAAAAAACGAAAACCGGTTAAGTCGAGGCAATTTTCAATATTTGGGTTTCATTTTTGGGCGAAGTAAAACGAAAAACGAAAATTGAAAATGGAATGTGAAATTTCGATTTTTGATTTTGAGTAAACGAAAACGAAAAACAAAAAATGAAAATTGACGGTCAAATTTCAATTTTTGATTTTGCGAAACCAAAAAATGAAAATTTAACTGTGCAAGGTTACACGCACACATTTGTCGAAAATGCAAATGTTGTAAGTTTGGAGAAACCAGATCAATTTTGATAAAGTATCGCTCTCGTATTTCTATATGACATAAACTCATTTTGGAAAGCTGGAATACGGGAGCGATGCTGAGCTTTCCATCTTTCTACTTTAAATTTTGCGAAATGGAAAACTCGAACCCTAGAGCGACGTAGAGCTTTCCATCTTTCAGCTTTTAACTTTGCGAGACGGAAAGCTCGAACACGGGAGCGATGTAGAGCTTTCCATCTTTCTACTTTCAATTTTGCGAGATGGAAAGCAGAATTGTCAAGTGTTATGGGGGACCATTTATAAGGGGGATCATTTCTCCGAAACCGTATCATGCCGATAAAACGCGTGACTTCGTTTTAACGGCTGATTCCGCCGCCAGCCTATGCTGAAAATATTCCTCAGGATCTATTCATAGCAGCCGATTATAATTGAGATTGGAAGATATAAAATTTGGCTGAATCTAAAATGAGATATATAATTCGCCGATATAGATTATGACAAAGGAAATAGATCTGGTTCCAAGGAGATTCCAGCGAAGCGCCGATCGAGAGCGTGGCAACCTTGTAACGTGCATCAGCTGAATACTATCCTGGGAATCTAATCCTAACTGCTGAAGAATATCGGAATTGGAAGATACAATTGTAATACAATTTCGACGGATATGTTTTGAGAAAGAGATGATTACAACAAAATGTTTAGCAAGTTTGTATGGATCACGATCACGTGATACACGACCTTAGATCTGTCTCAAACTCTTGATCTGTCGTTTCGTGCATCCCCATATTGGAAAAGAGGGGAGGTAATCAGTTGGAACGAAAGGGAGGTAACCTAACGCGACGTGATCTGGAACCCCTTTATGACGTCACGACGTCACCGTATCCAACCAATTTTTCATGAACAGTGATGAACCAGACGTGTCATTGCAGAAGCGATTGTATTTAGTGAGAATTCTTTTGATTGTGAAGAGAGTATAGGTAAGTGGCACTGTGTATACTCTGTGGTAACTAAATAGTAACTCGCCTTAGTGTGAATAGAATTTAATGGAGTATTTAATTATCTGAATTATAATGAACGATTCGCTTGCGGTGTTCTCGTTGTTCATTGCTGCATTTGCTGCATTTACAATAAGTTTACAACCGATTGTATCCCTTCCGACCGACAACATTGATTGCCTTGTTCCATATAGCGATACTTAAACACTTAATCTTTCACATCATTCACTCCTTTTTCTTCCAGATAACAAAGAAGATGATTTTCTTGACCCTTTTCACTATGGCTGCTTATAAGTATTTTGGAATCCAGTATGTGTATGAGAGTGGCGGTAAGTTTCATCGTTTAACATCTGCATGCATGCACGTAACTCTAATTTTCTAGCATAACAATACAGTTACCTTATCATTTTAACCGGGAAATAGTCCTTGTAACTTGTTCTCCGCCATAGCTGACATCGCTTCGAAGCCCGGGCTAGACATGGACATCGACCGTCATCATTGTGAGAAATAGCGTTAGGCCTGCATTCGACAGACGAACAACATGGATGAATTTTGAGCTAGTAACTTTCGACACAGTTCACCGTGCAATTGTGCAATTTTTATATATGAAAGATGCACGGAATCAATGCGTTTTAATTATAAATATAACTCCAACTTTAGTGATTTCGAATACATCTCTAGTAAGGTCCTTGAAATTACTGTCATACAGACTAGTATAATATTTTTATCCCTCGCTTTTGATGCCCTTGCCTCCTATATTTCAAGTATGAGACATAATGATTTCTTTTGGTGAAGAAAGTAACTTCCCAATCAGAATAGGAGATTCTGAAACACAGAAAGGGGAGATAGCTCTTCTCTTCTAACCAGGCCTATCGTAACTCCCTTTAGAATATATCTACATGGTAGTCAGAAATCATCATTTGGCGTTATCACATCTGTCAACACATTGCCTTACTAGATTGCCTTACTGTCATTAACATTTTGTATTTTGTATTTTTTTTCATTCATAGAACCTTATCCACCCGGCGAAAGGGCAGGACCGGATGCCTTTTGCCCGCAAGAGGTCGTTCGCCGTCATTACCTGTACTGATGTAGCCTGCAAATTTGGCCCTACAGGTGTAAAGGGGGCAAGCTATATATTACGTCCGGTCGTCAGTACTGGCCCATCATGCCAGACAGGAAGTCCGAATGTGACATGCGCTGTGAAGGAGGATGTAGGGAGTTGTCTTTGTTGGTCAATATTAATGAGATCGGTCTACTTTACAAAGCGATGCTGTTGTTAGGTTGAATGACAGGAGTGGAATCATGGAAAACAGATGGCGAAATGTGTGTATATGGGCAGTACCTGATAGACTATTTTACAGGAGTATTGGGCAGAAGGCATGTTCCATTTCAGAGGGATACTTCGCGGTCAATCTACACATGGCAACTGCCGGAAATGCCACGGGGACGGAAAGTGACGCGCCGAAACCCAGCAAAGTTTTGTAAACATGGAGGGAGGGTATTTGTATTCCCCGGTCATTGAACTGAAGGATTACAAGACCAACTTTACTGGTGAAATAACCTCTACCGAAATTATTGCCGATAATGGACAGATGAACTGACTTGTGGAAACTGAACACATCCATGACAGATAGCTCTAATGTTTAATCAAACTTACATAGCTCTATACCGGGACTGGGAGTAGGGGTCATTGTGTTTCTATACTATCTCAGAAACGACAAATAATTAGTTGGCACTCCGAGTTGGTATAGCCTATCATATTTGGGTCATTTTGAGCCCACTTGGATATCACTGACAGTAGGGGATCATGAGTAAATTAAAAATGGCATTGATGAAGGTGTGACTGAAAAGTTTTTCCCCTTTTATATTCAATTTTTGGCCTTTTTAAGCAAAAAGTGCCTAAAATTATTTTATTTCACATAAGATAGCCATTTCCTATTTTTTATGTAGATTTTTTGCTGAAAATAGAATGAAAAAACCCCCCACAAAACATGCATTTTAGAATATGACATCATTGTAAACTTTTATGAATGGTCCTGGAATTACAGTTATTATACAAAGTTATATTAATATGAAAATTGTGATATACCCCATAAGCACACTGTGATATCAAATAAATTATTTTGAAATGAACTCTTCGATGCTGTTCGTTTTGCATAACTAGAAACGTGATTTATTGTGTCTCTTATGCGTCGTCATGGCTAATTAAGATCTGGGCCCTATCCACTCATCAGTCGCTCGTTTCTGCGTGTTAGATTCTGCGGAACCGAAGCGACGCAGATGTGCAGGGTAATATCGCAGTTGTTTGGAAGCAATTAACTGTGGTATCCTGCAACGCACACTAGATAAGGGTCAACCCATACTTTCCTCATACAAGCGATTTTTAACGAATATTTCATAATCCGGCAGTGAAATGAATCTTTTTGGCGAAAAAATATCCATGCCGCTTCAAATCCCGAGATAGGTAGAATATGAAAAACATTTCTTGAAATATTGCGTGGATTCTGGCAAAAATTCTGTTTTTATTTCCATTTTCCCACATGGAATGCTTGCACCTACTAAAAAAAGTTTGCGTTTGAGAATTTCATCAGCGGTAAAATTGTTTTGTATCATAAAATCGTGTTTTCTGCCGAACTGTGAGATTTTTAAATTAACGAAATTTCTAAAAGTACGATCCTGAAATGAAGTTTTATTATTTGATGAATCTTTTAATGTTGCCGAAGTTTTCAGAGGAAAAACACCGGAAAAGTAGAAAAACTCGCGCGTTTGAGTTTTTTTAAATAAATTAATTTAGGTAAAATCCTGAATGTAAACTCGTCAATGTTTTTTCCAGAAATGCGAATATGTATTAGTGTCATATTCCAACTATCAATTTATGATTAAAAGCGCATTTGATCGTGATAATATCAGATAATGATATATCGAACTGTGATGACGGTTGGTCCTAACCTGTACAACGCTAAAATGAGAGCCCACTGGAGAGTTACCACTTGAAACATATATATATAAACCTACCGTACTCACGCTACAAGGCCGAAGTGGATGAAGATTTGTAAGAGTGCACATTATGATCACAAATCACCATTGAATTTTCTGGGTGTAAGATTATTATAAGGACTTGACTTCCGGCGAACTTTGATTGGCCATTATTTTTGACTGGAGCCGAAATGGTGTGTGACGTATTTTAAAATGTTTCTGTAATATTTGACTCTCAGATATATCAAAACCACAATTTCAAATTCTAATCGAAAAAAAATCTGGGTTAGTTTGATTGGCCACCTACAAGATTTGCCGTAATGGTGTCGGGCGGGATGACCCAATCTCTGGCCGCCTTACCTCGAAAAGACTGTTGGGGAATGTATGCTGAATTTTTTATATTTTTGACCGGAAAGGCTGGGCTACGTGGTATGGCATTTGCGGCGGAGAATACGAAGGAATATATAGAGTTTCTCAACATGTGCTCAGCCGATTTGCTGCATAGCAAGGCGATTTTTTAGTGGTTTGTGACCTTTAAGAAGAAAAAAGTAAATCGGACTTTGTCCATTGTCACATGTTTAAGTGCCTTTTTACTCCAGATAGGCACAGAATCACGGATAAATGCCTATTTTCAGCAAATTTTCTGCTCGTCCAGGTCGGACAAAATGTTTTCAAGCCCAAACGTATACATTTTGAGTCTTTGCCTATTATTTCCTAAGAGTAAGTATCGCGGTGATGGACCGCGAAGTCCGTATATGGCATATGGCTGCGCGGCTCAGGGTTGAAATTTCACAGGCAGGTCACAAAACCCGATCAACCCTTCCTCAAACCTAGATAACTCATATTCAACGCATTAAGTGCGGGTGTCAAACGCTTTAACGCATCGACGCGGGAAGTTCCTTCGGGGGTTATGATTAGGGTCCCACGTATTTATTATACTACCCTACCTTAATGAAACTCCTATGTGTATCAACCTCGTTGTTCTCCATATAATGCTTCACACCTGCTGCACGAATGCGTACTTGATTTTGCAAATGCGAAGTTGGTCTATATTATAATCAAGCTCGAATGCCTGGCTACAGGGATATATAATGTTGTGAAACTTCCATATCTTTCCCCCTACTGGTTTTCCATATTATGCTCCAAACCTGCCTATACAACCCGATTTGCGCTTCCCATAGTACTCCGCGGACCGAAAGTGACATCATAAGCCTTGCGCGTGCGCAGTTAACATTGACGCGTCAAAATTAAAATAAAAAAACGAAAACCGGTTAAGTCGAGGCAATTTTCAATATTTGGGTTTCATTTTTGGGCGAAGTAAAACGAAAAACGAAAATTGAAAATGGAATGTGAAATTTCGATTTTTGATTTTGAGTAAACGAAAACGAAAAACAAAAAATGAAAATTGACGGTCAAATTTCAATTTTTGATTTTGCGAAACCAAAAAATGAAAATTTAACTGTGCAAGGTTACACGCACACATTTGTCGAAAATGCAAATGTTGTAAGTTTGGAGAAACCAGATCAATTTTGATAAAGTATCGCTCTCGTATTTCTATATGACATAAACTCATTTTGGAAAGCTGGAATACGGGAGCGATGCTGAGCTTTCCATCTTTCTACTTTAAATTTTGCGAAATGGAAAACTCGAACCCTAGAGCGACGTAGAGCTTTCCATCTTTCAGCTTTTAACTTTGCGAGACGGAAAGCTCGAACACGGGAGCGATGTAGAGCTTTCCATCTTTCTACTTTCAATTTTGCGAGATGGAAAGCAGAATTGTCAAGTGTTATGGGGGACCATTTATAAGGGGGATCATTTCTCCGAAACCGTATCATGCCGATAAAACGCGTGACTTCGTTTTAACGGCTGATTCCGCCGCCAGCCTATGCTGAAAATATTCCTCAGGATCTATTCATAGCAGCCGATTATAATTGAGATTGGAAGATATAAAATTTGGCTGAATCTAAAATGAGATATATAATTCGCTGATATTGATGATGACAAAGGAAATAGATCTGGTTCCAAGGAGATTCCAGCGAAGCGCCGATCGAGAGCGTGGCAACCTTGTAACGTGCATCAGCTGAATACTATCCTGGGAATCTAATCCTAACTGCTGAAGAATATCGGAATTGGAAGATACAATTGTAATACAATTTCGACGGATATGTTTTGAGAAAGAGATGATTACAACAAAATGTTTAGCAAGTTTGTATGGATCACGATCACGTGATACACGACCTTAGATCTGTCTCAAACTCTTGATCTGTCGTTTCGTGCATCCCCATATTGGAAAAGAGGGGAGGTAATCAGTTGGAACGAAAGGGAGGTAACCTAACGCGACGTGATCTGGAACCCCTTTATGACGTCACGACGTCACCGTATCCAACCAATTTTTCATGAACAGTGATGAACCAGACGTGTCATTGCAGAAGCGATTGTATTTAGTGAGAATTCTTTTGATTGTGAAGAGAGTATAGGTAAGTGGCACTGTGTATACTCTGTGGTAACTAAATAGTAACTCGCCTTAGTGTGAATAGAATTTAATGGAGTATTTAATTATCTGAATTATAATGAACGATTCGCTTGCGGTGTTCTCGTTGTTCATTGCTGCATTTGCTGCATTTACAATAAGTTTACAACCGATTGTATCCCTTCCGACCGACAACATTGATTGCCTTGTTCCATATAGCGATACTTAAACACTTAATCTTTCACATCATTCACTCCTTTTTCTTCCAGATAACAAAGAAGATGATTTTCTTGACCCTTTTCACTATGGCTGCTTATAAGTATTTTGGAATCCAGTATGTGTATGAGAGTGGCGGTAAGTTTCATCGTTTAACATCTGCATGCATGCACGTAACTCTAATTTTCTAGCATAACAATACAGTTACCTTATCATTTTAACCGGGAAATAGTCCTTGTAACTTGTTCTCCGCCATAGCTGACATCGCTTCGAAGCCCGGGCTAGACATGGACATCGACCGTCATCATTGTGAGAAATAGCGTTAGGCCTGCATTCGACAGACGAACAACATGGATGAATTTTGAGCTAGTAACTTTCGACACAGTTCACCGTGCAATTGTGCAATTTTTATATATGAAAGATGCACGGAATCAATGCGTTTTAATTATAAATATAACTCCAACTTTAGTGATTTCGAATACATCTCTAGTAAGGTCCTTGAAATTACTGTCATACAGACTAGTATAATATTTTTATCCCTCGCTTTTGATGCCCTTGCCTCCTATATTTCAAGTATGAGACATAATGATTTCTTTTGGTGAAGAAAGTAACTTCCCAATCAGAATAGGAGATTCTGAAACACAGAAAGGGGAGATAGCTCTTCTCTTCTAACCAGGCCTATCGTAACTCCCTTTAGAATATATCTACATGGTAGTCAGAAATCATCATTTGGCGTTATCACATCTGTCAACACATTGCCTTACTAGATTGCCTTACTGTCATTAACATTTTGTATTTTGTATTTTTTTTCATTCATAGAACCTTATCCACCCGGCGAAAGGGCAGGACCGGATGCCTTTTGCCCGCAAGAGGTCGTTCGCCGTCATTACCTGTACTGATGTAGCCTGCAAATTTGGCCCTACAGGTGTAAAGGGGGCAAGCTATATATTACGTCCGGTCGTCAGTACTGGCCCATCATGCCAGACAGGAAGTCCGAATGTGACATGCGCTGTGAAGGAGGATGTAGGGAGTTGTCTTTGTTGGTCAATATTAATGAGATCGGTCTACTTTACAAAGCGATGCTGTTGTTAGGTTGAATGACAGGAGTGGAATCATGGAAAACAGATGGCGAAATGTGTGTATATGGGCAGTACCTGATAGACTATTTTACAGGAGTATTGGGCAGAAGGCATGTTCCATTTCAGAGGGATACTTCGCGGTCAATCTACACATGGCAACTGCCGGAAATGCCACGGGGACGGAAAGTGACGCGCCGAAACCCAGCAAAGTTTTGTAAACATGGAGGGAGGGTATTTGTATTCCCCGGTCATTGAACTGAAGGATTACAAGACCAACTTTACTGGTGAAATAACCTCTACCGAAATTATTGCCGATAATGGACAGATGAACTGACTTGTGGAAACTGAACACATCCATGACAGATAGCTCTAATGTTTAATCAAACTTACATAGCTCTATACCGGGACTGGGAGTAGGGGTCATTGTGTTTCTATACTATCTCAGAAACGACAAATAATTAGTTGGCACTCCGAGTTGGTATAGCCTATCATATTTGGGTCATTTTGAGCCCACTTGGATATCACTGACAGTAGGGGATCATGAGTAAATTAAAAATGGCATTGATGAAGGTGTGACTGAAAAGTTTTTCCCCTTTTATATTCAATTTTTGGCCTTTTTAAGCAAAAAGTGCCTAAAATTATTTTATTTCACATAAGATAGCCATTTCCTATTTTTTATGTAGATTTTTTGCTGAAAATAGAATGAAAAAACCCCCCACAAAACATGCATTTTAGAATATGACATCATTGTAAACTTTTATGAATGGTCCTGGAATTACAGTTATTATACAAAGTTATATTAATATGAAAATTGTGATATACCCCATAAGCACACTGTGATATCAAATAAATTATTTTGAAACGAACTCTTCGATGCTGTTCGTTTTGCATAACTAGAAACGTGATTTATTGTGTCTCTTATGCGTCGTCATGGCTAATTAAGATCTGGGCCCTATCCACTCATCAGTCGCTCGTTTCTGCGTGTTAGATTCTGCGGAACCGAAGCGACGCAGATGTGCAGGGTAATATCGCAGTTGTTTGGAAGCAATTAACTGTGGTATCCTGCAACGCACACTAGATAAGGGTCAACCCATACTTTCCTCATACAAGCGATTTTTAACGAATAAACGAGAGCACTATAAAATGGCAGCATTAGATCTGCTCTGTTACAAGTAGGTACCCCTGCACTTCCCCCTGCCCTCCCTTCCCTTCCCCGTCGTGATATAGCTGAAAAAATGTTGAAAGCGACGTTAAACCCTATTCACTCACTCACTCACCTTTTTAACGAATATTTCATAATCCGGCAGTGAAATGAATCTTTTTGGCGAAAAAATATCCATGCCGCTTCAAATTCCGAGATAGGTAGAATATGAAAAACATTTCTTGAAATATTGCGTGGATTCTGGCAAAAATTCTGTTTTTATTTCCATTTTCCCACATGGAATGCTTGCACCTACTAAAAAAAGTTTGCGTTTGAGAATTTCATCAGCGGTAAAATTGTTTTGTATCATAAAATCGTGTTTTCTGCCGAACTGTGAGATTTTTAAATTAACGAAATTTCTAAAAGTACGATCCTGAAATGAAGTTTTATTATTTGATGAATCTTTTAATGTTGCCGAAGTTTTCAGAGGAAAAACACCGGAAAAGT
Organism: Hanleya hanleyi; assembly: GCA_036873755.1. Taxonomy (NCBI): domain Eukaryota; kingdom Metazoa; phylum Mollusca; class Polyplacophora; order Lepidopleurida; family Hanleyidae; genus Hanleya; species Hanleya hanleyi. The sequence continues at coordinate 18,616 of JAVTVY010003936.1, read as the reverse complement.
AGCAAAACTCGCGCGTTTGAGTTTTTTTAAATAAATTAATTTAGGTAAAATCCTGAATGTAAACTCGTCAATGTTTTTTCAGAAATGCGAATATGTATTAGTGTCATATTCCAACTATCAATTTATGATTAAAAGCGCATTTGATCGTGATAATATCAGATAATGATATATCGAACTGTGATGACGGTTGGTCCTAACCTGTACAACGCTAAAATGAGAGCCCACTGGAGAGTTACCACTTGAAACATATATATATAAACCTACCGTACTCACGCTACAAGGCCGAAGTGGATGAAGATTTGTAAGAGTGCACATTATGATCACAAATCACCATTGAATTTTCTGGGTGTAAGATTATTATAAGGACTTGACTTCCGGCGAACTTTGATTGGCCATTATTTTTGACTGGAGCCGAAATGGTGTGTGACGTATTTTAAAATGTTTCTGTAATATTTGACTCTCAGATATATCAAAACCACAATTTCAAATTCTAATCGAAAAAAAATCTGGGTTAGTTTGATTGGCCACCTACAAGATTTGCCGTAATGGTGTCGGGCGGGATGACCCAATCTCTGGCCGCCTTACCTCGAAAAGACTGTTGGGGAATGTATGCTGAATTTTTTATATTTTTGACCGGAAAGGCTGGGCTACGTGGTATGGCATTTGCGGCGGAGAATACGAAGGAATATATAGAGTTTCTCAACATGTGCTCAGCCGATTTGCTGCATAGCAAGGCGATTTTTTAGTGGTTTGTGACCTTTAAGAAGAAAAAAGTAAATCGGACTTTGTCCATTGTCACATGTTTAAGTGCCTTTTTACTCCAGATAGGCACAGAATCACGGATAAATGCCTATTTTCAGCAAATTTTCTGCTCGTCCAGGTCGGACAAAATGTTTTCAAGCCCAAACGTATACATTTTGAGTCTTTGCCTATTATTTCCTAGTTTACAGCCTAAACCTAATATTGCTAATTATGTTATTGCGACAATACCCCTTTTGTCGATACAGTCTGAGCTGAAAACGTATTCGGTCATTCCGTTAGCTGACTTCGCTCCTCCTCCCCCCCCCCTCCCTCCACAACAGGGGTCGCTCTCGTAAATAATAATTTTGGCCCTCAACAGGCGAAATAATAATTTTGTGCTGAGAAGCTGAAATCTTCAAATTGTGTGCGCTTAAACGAGAGCTATACCTCAGCAGTTTTATTCGACCGGCCAATGGAAACGCATCTATATTCGCGTGATTCGTCGTTGTCTGCATGTTTTAAGCGGGCCTGGCCATAAAAAGATTTGCATTGATCCGAAGATGCGAACCTGAATGAATCTTTGTGATCCTCTTGCTGAAGGTATGCTGAAACCACACGAGAGCTCTCTCCTGAGACAACATACATTTGTGGCTGTGAGGGTCCGTGTAACACTTGACAATTCAGCTTTCCATCTTGCAAAATTGAAAGTAGAAAGATGGAAAGCTCTACATCGCTCCCCTGTACGAGCTTTCCGTCTCGCAAAAGTTGAAAGCTGAAAGATGGAAAGCCCTACATCGTTCTGCTTTCGAGCTTTCCATCTCGCAAAATTTAAAATAGAAAGATGGAAAAAGTTCAGCATCGCTCCCGTATTCCAGCTTTCCAAAATGAGTTTGGTGTCATAAGAGAAACATATGCTTATGTTTTATTAAAATTGATCTGGTTTCTCCAAAATTACATTTGCATTTACGACAAATGTGTGCGTGTAACCTTGCACAGTTCAATTTTCGTTGTTTACCCCTCGGCCATTTTGGCCTTGGGGTATTGTCGTCGCCATGTACGTCCGTCCGTCCGTCCGTTATGGAGTTATGCCCCTTTACATATATATTAATTTCTATTTCTGTCCTATACGCCTGAATGTAATCAACTATATCTGCAGAACTGTGTTCGGTATAGCTACTACTTTTGGAAACATATTTAGTGGTTGCTGCATTCATAAGCTTCAACAAGATTACTCGCCCCGCTAAGAAGTTGGCGCCGCTGGATGTAATAATCTCCAGTTTTATTATCTGTAGTTGAATGTACAAGTTATATCTGCAGATCCGTGTTCGATAAGAAAGTTTTTATCATCCTGATTCTTATTTTACAGAGTGCTAAGTCGTATCAGCTATCGAAAGGGCCCCATCGGCCCATACTTTGTAGAGTTAAGTCTCTACTGGATATATAAATTTTCTATTTCTGTCCTATATGCATGGATGCGGTAAACTAACTACCGGCATATCTTGGATCATCCAGACATAGAACTACTTTCCCAATTCACACTACACATGGGTCTCAATCGATTAGGGAAAGCAGAATGGTTTTGATTAGGTCAATCTCATGTTTGTTTTTGGTTTCGCAAAATCAAAAATTGAAATTTGAGCCCTGCCAGCTTTCAATCTTTGACTTTTGGGATTTGAAACAAAACTGAAATTAAATTTGGTTTATTTCACTCACTCTTGTTTTTCTTTTGCTTTACGCAAAAATGAAAATCAAACATTGAAATTGCCTCGTGTCGGCAGAGGTGGAGCGAGAGGTATGTGACCCACTGTACATCCTCGGGTTTGTGTAATGACTGATGGGACTGCCTTTGGCGCTAGCTGCCCACAAGTTCTGGACAAAAATCAAGGGTATCCTCTAAGTCAAACCAATTAGTGAACAGACTCGGCTAGCTCATTACGCCAATCCACGGCACGGTTTAAGATGTAACGTCGCTGGCATAACTTTGATGTCAGGCTGAAATCGACATCGAGAGTCAAAGCAAAAAACACCGGCTTGGGATACCGACATACTAATTCAAAATAGCATCGGGGTATGAAATGTTAGAGATTGAGGCAACGACTCAAGGCAACGACTCAAGAACTCACTCGAATCACCAAAAATGTCCCGGTAAACCATTCACGATTTATCTGGACTTGTGAAGATGCACAAGACCGGTTTGGACAGGTGGCATCCTGTTGTTCTCATTGGTTATTGGCATTGAGATTTTCTCATTTCTAAGAATAGATGTTTATAGCACTATAAAAGCGAACGGCATTCATGAACACAACCGCTATTTGTTATTGCTTTAAAATATAGTACTTATAAAGATACCAACAAAGATGTTATACCAATAAGAGTACGCATCGCGGTGATGGGCCGCGAAATCCGTATATGGCATATGACTGCGCGGCTCAGGGTTGAAATTTCACAGGCAGTTCACAAAACCCGATCAACCCTTCCTCAAACCTAGATAACTCATATTCAACGCATTAAGTGCGGGTGTCAAACGCTTCAACGTATCAACGCGGGAGGTTCCTTCGGGGGTTATGATTAGGGTCCCACGTATTTATTATACTACCCTACTTTAATGAAACTCTCATGTGTATCAACCTCGTTGTTCTCCATATAATGCTTCACACCTGCTGCACGAATGCGTTCTCCATTTTGCAAATGCGCAGTTGGTCTATTATAATGAAGCTCGAATGCCTGGCTCCAGGGATAAATCACAATGATTTGTACAGAGGGCAAGCCTCTGATATGAAACGTCCACCAGCAGAATTTCACCTTATACAGGGAAGAATTCAACGCAGCATAAAATTGATGGTGTTATTAGGCTGGATATGTTCAAGCCATATGCAGAATCTTCCTATCGATCGAGAGAGAGATCGAGAGATCGATCGATCGATCGAGATCGAGAGAGAGATCGAGAGAGAAAGAGAGAGAGAGAGAGGGAGAGGGAGAGGGAGAGAGAGAGAGAGAGAGAGAACACGTTGCCTGTGATCATATATGTCCACTACTCAAACAGTGTGGAGTAGATATTTAGAACAGCAATAGAGAATACATTTAATGTTTATTTACACATCATTTATTTACAATAAAATATTCCTTGAAAGGCATTTACAAACTACAATTCGCCATTGTATGGATATGAATACAACCATCTAGTCCGTCATTCATAATTCAACCGTCGTCCATTAAAGAATATCCGCGTCCATAATCCAAAGACCTATTCCATATCCATATAACAGTATTAGCACCAAATTCAAAACAGACAATCATAGTATACATAAACATAGGCTAGTTTCCTGCAAGAGAGAAGCAATTTTCAATGATGCCGACAAGACATCATGATGTTCCATAAATATAAAATCCGTATTGCTGATCATAATGATCGTTCTAAAGTCGTTATCTACAGAATGGTGTATCTCAGTCACGCTTTGATTGTGACTGTTCATATGAGCACCATGAGGATCTTGAAGTACATGGGTTCATACGGCCCCTAGCCCCGGGTTAAGTGGAATTAGACACAAGTTACGAAACGTAACGCCATAGATCTTGCACGCTACGTTCGTATTTTGCTATCAGCATGCGATATGTATCGCCAAATTTGAGAAACTTTGAGTGGAGGCGCTTGGAGGAATAGCCCTGTTTTATAAGTTTCTGCAACAATGTTTTGTGACGTTGATTGAAATCGTCACAATTAACACAGGATCTAGCAAATGCTACTAGGCGAGATATGTATACGCCATATGCAGGTCCCACTGGAATATTACTGTCCAGAAAGGGATAGTTGAAACTGATAGAGGTATATACAAATGAATGTATGCTGTTAAATAAACAAATGCCTATCATTTAGTCGGATTAGAATGTGACTTGGTCCCCCTATCTAACTCGCTACAAGGAGAGTCTCTCTTCTCTTTTTCGACCAGGTCAAACTAATCAAAGAATTTTAATCTCTGTATACGAGAAAACCAATCAATCCTTGAGACAAAATGTCCATAGTCCCAGTTACACCCCTCATGAGAGCTGTTATGTGTGTCTTATAATAGCTAAGTCTGGAGACAATAATGATTCTAGACACCGGTCTTTTCTGCTACGCTTTTTGTCACTATTTTGTACCTCGCTTGGAGAAATCGCCTTATGTTTTACACACGAACTTACCATATTACAGACCGTGGGTAACCCAATAATTGGTTTCCGGGTGTGCAAAACAATAGGAACCAACGTCGTGATATGACAGGAATAGTGTTCAAAGCGACGTTAAATCATATTCACTCACTCACTCACTCACTCACGCACTCACTCACTCATCCAATAATTAGTTTGGTAGTTTTCGAAGAACCTTTTAAGCTCTCGTGACATGCAGTTAAAATTGGGGCAAAATATTGCTATGTTGACGCTTCTGGTCATTGGACCCGAATGTCCGCCCCAGAGAATACAACCCAAGTGTTTGCGTTTACTGACGTAACTCCAGAATACAATTCCTTCGAGGAAATCGCAAACGTCAATGTTGTCCATGCGGCCAGCAGCCACTCATCCAATAAGCAGGGCAAAGGCAAGGCAACATTTTTGGACAGTCAGAAACGGATCACCTGCATGAGGAAACGGTCAAAAACTACCATATCAACAATTGCTGACTTGGATTGAAGTGTTATTGCACAGTCAAGCAATCTTGTGAATTTTAGGTGAAGAAACGGATCACCTGATTGGGAGGCGGTCGCAGAACACAATATCGGCAATTACTGACTTCTGCTTCAAGCTTGAATGTTTCTTGGATTGTCAATTTTAAGTGGAGGAACGGATCACCTGCATGGGGCGACGGTCGGAGACAACCATATGGCGAACTGCTGGATTCAGTCGAAGATTGGAGGTATTTTCGGCAGTTAACCTTGTATGTTTCAGGTCTTATGGAAGATTAGCACATCACTACATTACATTTGTCAGGACTTTTCCTGGGACGCCTTGGTCAAAGCATCTATAATGTTGCGACTGTACTGACTGTCGTTGTTAATCTGCAATATATTGATGAGCACGAATTGTTTAGCTGTAAATTTCACATTACTACAACACATTCTCTTCATGGCAACAACAGTTTCTCTTTAGATAATAATACCTAAGTTTTAAAAGTTAGTTCTTAATCACACAACTATTATTCCAATGGCGCCTACGATTCCTCGAGATAACGACTTTACAACGAAAATCATATGGATACAGATCAGCAATACGGATTTGATAAATTTGGAACATCACGAAGACATGCCGGCATCATTGAAAACTGTTGACTGCTTCTCTCGGGCAGGTAACAAGCCTATGTTTATGTAAAGTATGGTTGTTTTATTTTATTTAGTGATAATGCTGTTATATGTAATATAGAATAGATCTTTGGATTATGGACTCGGAAATTCTTTGATGGACGACGGCTGAATACTGAATGACGGACTAGACGATTGTATTGCATAAAGTTGTATCAAAATTGTTATATTTCCAATCATTCCACAGGAAATTTGATAACCAGAACATCATATTGTGTTTCTGGCACCATTAAAACTTGTTAAAGGCTACTCCCTTGCGTGAAACTATATGTAGTTTTTGTATATGAACTTATTATTTGCTTGATTCTGATTGGATGGTTGGGTGAAGCAACATCTAAATCTTATATGTACAATAGGCATGATACACGGTATTTATTTAGCAATCGTCCATGACAAATATCAGATCCGACACTCAATATTCAGCACTAGTTCCAAAATGAATATCCCTGTCAACAGCCGAAAGACTATTTCGTACGGAAGCTAGCACCAATTACAAAGGCTTCCAATTCCATATGAAACAAAAATAATAAAACCCCATGATGTTTTCCTACAAGATAGAAGCGGTCAACGTTTTTCAATTCGGGGAGCAGGAGTCCCCCATAATACATTGCACTGGACAGGATCCGGTCAAGTTCACAAGACGAGACAAATTGAAATAGTATTGTTGTTGCTTCGACACATATCTCCTCTGAAAATATATTCCATGCAGTATGCGTACACATTAAAATAGTAAGGAACGCCGACTTCACGAGAAAGGACGCAACTGCGAGAGTGTTGAAAACTGAAGTCTGCATAAACTCAGAACCGGAACCTGTCCAGCGAGAGCGGAACGAGATTTGCTACGTCTGCTCGGCGAATGCTGTCAACAAGATATGATGTTCTATATATAAAATCCTAATCACTGACCATTAGTTTATCCAAATGAACTTCCAAGTCGTTTTTCAGAGTATGTGTCTGTTCATGTCAACACCATGGATATGTAAACCAATGTACAATTGGAGGCTTGTAAAACAGAGGTACTGGATGAATCGAAGGTACCAGTTCATGATATCCGTTGATTGGCTTCATCAAAAACGTGCAAAACAGATGAACCAAAATGAGTGAAAATGAGGGCTGCATATAGTATTGTGCAAGTCCACATTGGTCAAGAGTTATTAATGATGTTATTTGTATAACAAGATTCTCTTGGTTCAAAAATTGATCCCAATTCCATAATTTCCGAATAGTTCATAATATCTATACCGTACATAGGTGACCCTCCAGCTTATAGGGCAGCATGGTTTACCATACCATGTTTGTCTGGCACAGGAGGTAGATTAAAGTACCAAACAGATTAGGCTCTCTGAGGATTTTTTGTGATCAGTGTCTGTAGAGCCTAATTTTCAAAATTCGAAATTCAAACTTTTTTGTAGTTTTGGTTAGGTTTTTGTTAGGGTTAGGGTTTTGTTAGAGTATGTTTGTTTGGGTCATCGTCGCCGTGTGACCAATAAGGTTAGGTGCGATGTTAAACTTCTAACAACCAACCAACCAACCAACCGTACATAGGTGAAGCATTCATTGTGCTTATTCGCATAATTAAATATTGTGGATGTCTAAGGTGTCAAGAGTATATTCCAAAGATGACTGACATTATACGGTACTCAAATTACGAACCTTGGAGCTAATTGGCACTTACCGCATTGTGTTCACTCTGTTTCCCCAAAACATTTTGAACGAACTGGGAATGTTTCACCTCTTTTAAATTATCAGCGGAGGCCAGCTCAGCTTCTTTTACTTGTTCTTCTACTTCTTCTTCTTCTTCTGCTTTCTTTTCTTCTTCTGCTTTCTCTTTCGCCCCTCGTTCTGCCCTCTCTGAAAGTACAAAGAACCCCTTCTATTTATCACGAAGGTTGAACACCTTTACTACCTACCGGTGTTTGCCACAAGAAGTTGCACAGCGAGAAACATTGCGCAGAAGCATGCGCAGTTATGGGCCTAATATACCTTCTGGTCGAGAGGATAAAAAGGCGCAAACTCTATACCGGTATATTTGTAATATTGTTGAACACTTGCTTTTCTTAATATCGATTAAAAAATAGAATAAATAGGTTTAAGTTGTGTTCGGTTCGGTTCGGTTCAATGTTTAATAGCTCAATATAAGCTTACGAGCACAAGCCTCTCATGTTGGCTTTAGTCTTTGCCATGGGACATATGACACATGTTCATGATAATTCACCAAAATAAAGACGTCTGCATAGTATATCCACACAAACAATGGCTTGGGGCAGAGAAACATGAATGCTTAGATGAACGTACCTCCGAAAATGGGGAGCACCAGATGATATGGCAGGAAAGGGTTGAATCAAGTGGTTGTTTCCGTAAAACCCAGATCAAAACATCAAAATATTGACACAAGGCTAACTGGTTCAAGATATAATCTGTGATATTAGATATCGAAATCTTACCTTTGAGAATTGCCTTGAGACGGGCTGGAATGAATATCTGCAAGATGTTTTCGAACTTTGTCACCAAGAGGTCCACCATGTCGTGTTGTGCGAACTCGATGGTCTGGTCTGCTCGAACCCGAGTGATGCTCTCGTTCAAAATCGCCAAAAATACAGTGAGTAGAATGAATACTTGGAAGAATATAAAAGAACCAAAGTACGCTTGGGCGAAAATCGGCTCCATTTGACGCATTTCGTCGAAGGGGGATTTTCCAATCATACAGGTGAAATGATTTGCACAAGTGACCAACATATCTCGGTAGTCCGCCAAGGTGTGTCCAAATATTTGATAAGCCACCATGGCAAAAGTCATAAACAGTAAGAAAAACATTATACTAAAGTGGAACAAGTCCTCTCCCGCGTGTGACAAAACGTTCATGAGACTGGCGGCTCTTTTGCTATATCCTAATATCCGTATCGTCCGCAAAATACATATGAAAGTCAGGCATCCAATAATATTCACCAGGACTTCGTCCCAGATCGTGATGTGATAAAAGTTAACGAAACTCTTGGGATCTTCTCGAAAATGTTTCATCGTGATCCTTGAGACGATTTCTCGGATAGCGTAGATAATCATGCCAGTGATACAAGTTAGTAAGCATAGAAACTCGTTCACGTGCCACCAGTTGAAAAAGTAGCCGCATTTGTATCGGCGGATTTTTACTATTACTTGCAGTATGCCGAGGAACACGAGTATGACGAAAATAATCTCGTTGAAGAACACATAGGCGCCAAGGGCTCCGGCGTGTTGATATATCCGAAATGGCTTGATGATGTAATAGGTGACGGTGCCACCGGTTTCCGGAAACTCCGTCATTAAATTAACGTAACAGAACATGTTCGTATTGACGTTATAAACGGTGAACTCAATGATCTCTGCCCTTGTCTGTCGATCCACCCACAACTTGGCGAACAATTCATTCAACACCATGGTTGATACATCAAAGTTGACATCTAGCTCTGCTATGTATCCCCCGGCCCTGTATGTATTGTAGTACCCAACGACTGGCAATGCTAGAACTCCTTCGGATGATGTAAATTTCCAGGCTTCCGATGTGAATTTGTACGCCTTTTCTTCTTCGGGACACGGAGGGTCCTTCCATCCAATGCAAAAGTTACGTGATTCCTCATCGTACATGCTATATTTGGCATTGCATGGTATCTCCCCCATTATGCGTTTGTAGCACATAACGACTGTAAAAGAAATCGAAAATCTACCACAGCAAATGTTGAGTGGTATTTACTGTGTAAGCTATATTTGCATTGCTTCCATGAAGGGAAAATATGCTTCATTTATTTCCGGCCTAGTTATCGCTAGAACTGTTTATCCAGGTGTATTGAAAGGCACTATTGGCTACAGACAAAGTATGTTTCTGTCATATTTTCTTGGATAAATATCCAAATAGAAATATTTTTACAGTTGTTACAATGCATAATTATTGTACGAAATTCCTTTAGTCCATCCCCTTGATCACATAACGAAAATTAATGTCGCTCGAGGCAGACAACCATTTATTCACAATACCATAGTAGATTTGAGCGAGGCCATCTATAGGCGAAGTCTGCGGGCCAATCTCGTTGTCGAAATAGAATACTGCTGAAACGAATATATTTGACTGCAATTAACCGGTTTGCCGCTCGGGCCATACTCATAACATTTTTCCCTCAAGGAAATGACAAATATGAAAAAAATGATATTGATGTTCATATGACTTACTAGAAGGGCTTCGGACTTGTCTGATGCGAGATGGCCCAACACGATAGCTTTGTATGTCACGCAGATAGTACCGATCCCACCAACTTCGACGCAACCCTTGGTAGTATGTTTGCTGAAAAAGTGCTGGAAATACTGTGCTGTTCACCCATTTGAAGAACTTTTCCGTCGTTTGAACCTAGAAACGAAATTGTTCAAGTTCAGCAATCGTGAGATCTAATATTCGATATTCAACCATCGCCCACAAAAGAAGATTAGTGTCAATGATCGAAAGATGTACATCTTAGGACAGTTAACAACAATTCCAAATGTGTATGAAATAAATATAAAAAAATCTGACGATGGTTTCTTACAAGAGAGAAGCGGTCAACAGTTATCAATGATGTTAGCAGGATATGATATCTTCTTCACATAAGCCCTAATCGCTGACCATTATTCTTTATCCAAAAGACTTTTCAGGTCGTTTTCTAGAGTATGTATCTCAGTCACAATTCGATTGTGCCTGTTCATTTGAACACATGGGAGATGTCAAACACATGATATTCAAACGGCTCCATAGCCTCGGGTTAAGCGGAATAAGACACAAATCAGAAATGTAGCACCAGAGATCTTGCACGCTTCGATCATTATTTGACTTCGGTGAGCGATATTGCTCAAAGAATTAGATAACGTTTGAATTTGAGGACTTTGGTGGTAGCAGTCTCATTTGGCTAAAGGCTATGTTAGACGATAATTGGTTATTTTATATCAGCATGGCAGTGCAATACTAGACCCGACAGATTCGACAGAGCCGAGATACAGGCACAAATTTAGACCTATATCTCTATAAAAATGAAGCGAGCCTTCTCTCTCGTCGACTTTATGACAAAAGAGATGATTACAATTTCGACGTCGTAAACTATCCCTTTCTGGACAGTAATATTCCAGTGGGACCTGTATATGGCGTATACATATCTCGCTTAGTAGCATTTGCTAGATCCTGTGTTAAATGTGACGATTTTAATCAACGTCACAAAACATTGTTGCAGAAACTTTTAAATCAGGGCTACACCACCAAGCGCCTCCATTCAAATTTGGCGATACATATCGCATGCTGATTGCAAAATACGACCGTAGAGTGCAAGATCTATGGCGCTACGTTTCGTAACTTGTGTCTAATTCCGTTTAACCCAGGCCTAGGGGCCGCATGAACCCATGTACGTCAAGATCCTCACGGTGTGCATATGAACAGTCACAATCAAAGCGTGACTGAGATACATCGTTCTCTAGATGACGACTTTACAAGGAATATTATGGATTAAGAATACTGATCAGCGATACGGATTTGATATTTTTGGAACATCAAGATGTCTTGCCGGCATCATTGAAAACTGTTGCCCGCTTCTCTCTTGCAGGAAACTAGCCTATATTTATGTATACAATGATTGTCTTTTTTAATTTTGTGGCAATACTGTTATATGGAATAGGTCTTTGGATTATGAACGCGGATATTCTGAAATGGACGAAGGCTAAATTATGCATGACGGACCAGACGCTTGTAACTCAGTAGCCAGCTCTGTCGCACATAAAGCATTTCCGTGCCATAATCGAAAGACCTAATTTCATGAAACAATATACCAAGTATGCATAATTAAAAATATTTAAAACAACTTAATCTCTACCAAGAGAGGAATGGTTAATACGATTCAATAATGTCGGAAAGACGTCATGATGTTCGTATCATCAAATGCGTGTCACTGATCAGTATACCTTGTCCAAATGGTTTCCAAGCTGTTATCTGGAGGATATTTTATCTCAGTCGCGCCTTGAATGTGATTCTCTATGAGAACACCATGGGGATATTAGTTACATGATGTTCCCACGGCCCTGAGTCTCGGGTGTAGTGGTTGTGGATACACGTTATGAAATGCCAAAGATCTTGAACGGTACAAGCGTACTTTGCTGTAAGCAAGTGACATTTATCACCACATTTGACATAAGGAAGGCGATTGGTGGTATAGTCCTGTCGAATTAGTTTTTGCAAACTATTTTGAGCCGTTGATTAAACATTTTACATATTTTACTCTACTTGATAGTTAATTGATGGTAACGGCGAATAGCGTATTGCTTTAGGACTCAGCGTTCGGCGTTGTCCTGAAACAATAGCCAATTGATTATCTGTTACAATTCATTATCTGTGCATTAAGAACCCTTACAAACATACACGTGGGGATTGCGTAGGGAACGTGTGGGGTATTGGTGGGCGCGTGTGGTTCATGTGGGGCGAAGCGTGGTTTGGAACTTTCTTCGTGGTGATAACGTAGGGTTTGTGTGGGGCAGCTGTCCACGGTTATGCAAATTTAGCATAAATATGGGGATTATGTAGGGCGGATGTGGGGATTATGACGGGTGAATGGGCGACAGTTCTGAGAATTCAAAGTCCGCGTGGGGATGATGTAGGGCATAACTTTAATCGACTGAGTTGTTTGTAGGGATTAGGTGGGGTGGACTTTTTCCAGTGCTCGTAGACAAAGTCCAATGTAGGGAATGTGCCGGGCTGTGCTGAAAGTTTAAGTCCGGCATGGGGATGATGTAAGGCAAAATGCTCGCTGTTTTCATAGCTTAAGATAAACGTGGGGATTTTGTTGGGCAAGCATTCTTTCATGCATAGCCTAAGACGATAGTAGGGTTGAAGTGGGGCGATATTTTATTTGCACATATAGTGTGAGATAGATGTGGGGATCATGCAGGCAGACGGTGAACTCTGTTTTTTTAAAACAGTAAAGATTTTGAGCCAGTTTTAGTTCAGTAGCGTCGAAAAGACGGATCCGCCACCCCACACAGTCAGAAAACAGGTGATGGGCCATTACCTTTTTGTTGATGGAGTCTGGTCATCACCCTTTTCGGGTGATGAGAAAAGGTGGCAACAAAATCCATCACCCTAAAAAGGTGGTGAAACCAGGCCATCACCATAAAAGGGTGATGAGATCCAGTCATGATGAACGAGTGGCCATCCTTGGTCATCACCCTAAAAAGTTGATGAAATCTCATCACCTTTTTAGGGTGATGACAGATGAGTGTTCAGACAAGATCATCACCTTTATAAACAACTATATCCAAATAAATATTGGTTTCCTAAAATATATTCACCTCTACAAAATTTCTGTAATATATCAGTTTCATTATACTGTAAATTGATATAATTTGTAACAGACGTAATAGGTATAAAAAGGTTATTTTGTCATTCACTTGCATTAGTAATGGAAAATTTATTTACCCCTCACCAGAAAGATAAAGATTGACTTGGAAAGTAAATACGAATATTGGCCTAAATTGAGTTGACTGGCGTTGACGTTAATGGAGCATAGTTGAGAAGCACGTGTTGGGCCAGCGAAACAGGGCGAGACTCGCAGCGAAGCACACGTGACGGTCATTTGAGCACAAAAAGCCAATCAGTGACGAGGCGTACTAATTAACCAATCACTAATCACTCATTAACATAGCAATTAGCGAGACAAACTCCAGTTCAAAGAGAGGAGCCGCGTTTCATATCCCTCTATACTCGTCCCAGGTAATACGCATAATCTAAGATCAAGAGTTATGCCCCCTGTCCTGTAGCTCTTTTGTGCCTGTGGGTAAATTTTGGTTGCACTCGACTGAAAGCGGTAGGGCCAGAATCTGACAGCGGGCGATAAAATGCCAAAAAATTCTGTTGTGTTCCGGGCTGCAATGCCGCTGTTAAAAAACGGAACAAAGAGAGGAAATATCCATGGTTGAAGGATGTAACTTTTCACCCATTTCCCACCCGAGAGAAAAAATGCTTTGCGTCGAAACTGGGTTCAAATGGTTCGACGCGAACCGACATAATGGGGATCAAACAAGTTTACCCGGATTTGCTCCTTACATTTTGAAGGAGGGGTTGGTCCAACTTCGCATAACCCGGTGCCAACATTATTCCCATGGAAGGTGGACGCCAAGAGAGGGTTAGTTTCTTTCCCTGTGCCGTAGACAATCATTGTTGTTATATTTAGCTCTATCGCAACTCGGCATGGCTGCATGTTGTTGAACAATAAAAAACACTGCGAGCGGTTTGAGGCAAGTTTCCAGATTGTCAACTGTCATCAATCTGAGGATTTGGGGTGGGGGAGGGGCTTGAGTGAGTCGACTTGTACACATTATTTTTTTAAAAAATAACAGACTTCTATCAACTTCAAGTTAAATATATTTATGCATTATAACTTTAGTATTTTTATTTTATTTAAATTTTTTGACATACAGAATCAATTTATTTAAATAAAATTGGCACCAGACCATGTAGCATTGAATCTTTATCCCAGTTGTGTGGGTCATTAAAAGTTGATGGAACAGCTGATTGGTTATTGTCTTTTCTTGTTCAGCGAGAGTACTCTATTTTGGTAGTATCCCTAACCAGTTCATGCAGTAACAATAATTTGCTACAGAATGTATACTGCCCTGATTGAGTTTTAGCTAATATAAATAATTGTGTTTGTATTTCAATGATCTATAGGAATAGGCAAATACTGGACCCCACTCATTGTGTGAATTGGTAACAGGATAATGGATTAGATTGGCTTGTGGACCTCATGTGAATACCAGTTATTCTCTTATACAAGGAAAGGAAGTTACACCTGGAGGCGAGGAAATCTTATAATCACTGCATGTCTGAGATGAAACTGTGATATCCTGTTCATTTCTAAGAGTTGGGGCTGTTAGTTATATGAACATAAATGGTCTGATCAGTGATTATCATGGAACTGGAATATCTGTATGCTCAACCATATTTGTTTCCTGTATTAATTGTCCCCCGATGCCCGAAGGGCTAGAGGGAGACTATAGAATTGGGGTCCGTCCATGCGTCCGTCCGACTTAGTTTCCGGACAATAACTTCTGGAAAACTGAACGGATTCTTTTCAAATTTAGTATATGGGCACCTCACCTGAACACCTTGCTTGAGATTGGTTTTCACGCCGATCTGCATACAGGTGGCGCCACCTGGAGGCCAAGTTGAAATTTCGTTTCCGGACAATAACTTTTGAAAAACTGAATGAATTTTTTTTTAAATTTGGTGTATGGATACCTCACCTCAAGATCTCGCTTGGGATTGTTTTTCGCACCGATCCGCCTATAGGTGGTGCCACCTGGGGCCAAGTTAAAATTTCGTTTCCGGACAATAACTTTTGCAAAACTGAACGGATTCTTTTCAAATTTGGTATGTGGGTACCTCACCCCAAGATCCCGCTTGGATTGTTTTTTTTTATGCCGATTCGCCTATAAGTGGCGCCACCTGGGGGCCAAGTTAAAATTTGGTTTCCGAACAATAACTTTTGAAAAACTGAAAAGATTATTTTCAAATTTGGTATGTGGGTACCTCTCCTCAAGATCTCACTTGGGATTGTTTTTCGCACCGATCCGCCTATAGGTGGCGCCACCTGGGGGGCCAAGTTAAAATTTCTTTTCCGGACAATAACTCCTGAAAAACTGAACGGATTCTTCTCAAATTTTGTCTGTGGGTACTTCGCCGCAAGATCTCGCTTGATATTGTTTTTCACGCTGACCCGCCTATAGGTGGCGCCACCTGCAGGCCAAGTTAAAACTTTGTTTTCATACAATATCTTCTGAAATGCTGACCAGATTAGGACGAATTTGGTAATTGTGGGTACCTTGCCACTGAATCTCACATGGCATAGCTCCGCATGCTGGATACTGAAAGTTACGGTTCCAAATCAATTGTTTCAACGTCGGGGAGACTTTATTATGATAGCTTGGGCATTCAGAATATACTAATCGTTTTTCATTGTTTGACTTCCAGCTTATGTTTGCAACCAGTTCAAGGGCATACCGTGGTCCAAAGTAAGGAGAGGCATCACTCAGAAATGCCATGATGCAGCAAGGCCAGGTAGAATCCGCCAGAAAACACCAATGAAGAAGCATGATCTCCACATGTCAGAAGAACTGGTGGACTCTTCTTCAGCTTCACTCTCATCTGCCGTGGATTTCTCATCCTCTGACGATGACAATGACAGTCCTCTAAGGAATGCTGAAGGCCATCCCACAACAGGTGGGAAAAGACTAAGACAGATATTTTTAAACCTTTGAGGAATGAAAAACCATTCTACTTGACACAGACTTTCAATGTGCTTCCTGTTTTGTGCTCGGGTGTTTTAAGACATGGTACAATGTATATTTTATGCTGTTAAAGAATAAAAGGTTAAATACGCGTGGATTTTGGTTCTGCTGGTGGTTATTTCAAGGGATGGATGATATTGCAGGAGGAATCCGGACATACTAGACAGTCTGTACAAATGACATGCCCTTTCAGATAGAAGATGCCCCCTCCCCCACACCCCAGGAATTCCGTACAGATGGTGTTTTGTGCACCCTGCCCCGTAATTTCCCCATTTGTGGGGATACTGCAGAGTGCTCTGCCCAATTCATTCCCCACTCCCAAATAACTACCCTGAAAATAACCCATTGTTGGTACATTCGGGGGCGACAACCCCACACCATCCCCACACGTGGGTGTATTGTAGGGTTACTGTGGGGATGTTGCCATACCTCCTTGGAGGGTTTTCTGCCCCATATTGGAATTACTGCCCCGCAGATTCCCCACGTGGGGATATTGTGGGGTTTTCTGTCTCATGCTGGAATTACTGCCCCGCAGATTCCCCACGTGGGGATGTTGTGGGGTTTTCTGTCCCATGCTGGAAGTACTGCCCCGCAGATTCCCCACGTGGGAATGTTGTTGGGTTTTCTGTCCCATGCTGGAAGTACTGCCCCGCAGATTCCCCATGTGGGGATATTGTGGGGTTTTCTGTCCCATGCTGGAATTACTGCCCCGCAGATTCCCCACCTGGGAATATTGTGAGGTTTTCTGTCCCATGCTGGAATTACTGCCCCGCAGATTCCCCACGTGGGGATATTGTGGGGTTTTCTGCCCCGCAGATTCCCCACGTGGGGATATTATTGGGTTTTCTGCCCTGCAGATTCCCCACTTAGGGAAATCGTGGGGTTTTCCATCCCATGCTGGAATTACTGCCCCGCAGATTCCCCACGTGGGGATGTTGTGGGGTTTTCTGTCCCATGCTGGAAGTACTGCCCCGCAGATTCCCCACGTGGGGATGTTGTGGGGTTTTCTCCCTATGCTGGAAGTACTGCCCCGCAGATTCCCCACGTGGTAATGTTGTGAGGTTTTCTGTCCCATGCTGGAATTACTGCCCCGCAGATTCTCCACCTGGGGATATTGTGGGGTGTTCTGTCCCATGCTGGAATTACGGCTCCGCAAATTCCCCACGTGGGGATATTGTGGGGTTTTCTGCCCCGCAGATTCCCCACGTCGGGATATTATTGGGTTTTCTGCCCTGCAGATTCCCCACTTAGGGAAATCGTGGGGTTTTCCATCCCATGCTGGAATTACTGCCCCGCAGATTCCCCACGTGGGGATGTTGTGGGGTTTTCTGTCCCATGCTGGAAGTACTGCCCCGCAGATTCCCCACGTGGGGATATTGTGGGCTTTTCTACCCCGCAGATTCCCCACGTGGGGATATTGTGGGGTTTTCTGTACCATGCTGGACTTACTGCAGGAATATTGTGGGTCGATTCCATACCAGCTTTAAATATAGTTCCCCGCATCATCCCCACATGTAGGTAACACGTGGGGCCGAGGTTGGGATAGTGCGGGGATTTAATTCAGCTAAGTAGCAGTAAGAAACTCCTTTTCAATGACTAAGTCCAATGTTGGGATTTTACCAAATCCCTACACCTTCCCCACATTGGCTGTCCTACACATTCCCCACGTGATCCCTACATAGCTTGCCCGACATAAACCCCACAAATTCCCCAGCTTATTGGTTTGTAAGGGAAGGCGGAAAACTAACATTTATTCGATGATACACGCCATACATTTTCCACCATCTCAGATGTGAATATATTATTTCGTATCAGTGTACCTTTTGTAGTCCTATCCCATATTTCGGTTTTACCAACAGGTTTTCCATGGCGGATTTGAAAGCAAAGCTTCTGGGATCTCTGTTGCTGTAGCCCAAGGTAAATACAATCAGTAGAAAAATTATGTAAAGAATTATTTCTCTCAGAACATCGAACGCATGTGTCTCTTTGCGCTTGGACGTCTGTGCTTTCTTCAGATCATCGCCTGTCAACGGTTCTATACCCCCTCTTTCACAACCTGGAAACGAACATGCAATTGCAAATGCACATCATGAAGAGTGAAGTTACTAAATTGGTGCTGGGGTTCTAATTTCCGGACTTGCCCAACATAACTAAACATTCATTTCTAACTTAGCTAAGGAATTGTTTTAATTCTGAGGTGTCAGTGATTTTAATTTGTGTCT